>LFYR01001095.1:89309-114281 GCA_001185155.1 Zostera marina | reverse complement strand
ATGGTTAAAAAATATTTGAAACCATCATGAGTTTCAATTGGGAATTTACCCCAAATATCAATATGGATTAGATCAAATAAATTTTTACTTTTTGTTGAACTTTTGGGATATTTGAGTTTACTTTGTTTAGATAATGGGCAAATATCACATTCTTTATTTTGAAAAAACGAAATTTTATTATCACAATTATCTGAAACAATATTCTTTACATTTTTAAGAAAACAATCTACTTGCTGATTTTTAACTAATATAGCAAGCTTTTGATTTGATATATGACCAAGCCTGTTATGCCAGACTTTAGAGTTTATGGATGTGTTGGCATATGCAGAGGGAGTGTAGTTGAACAGATAGAGTCCATCTTGGCATCTACCCTTCCCAATCACTTTCTTTGACTTGTTTTCCTGAAAATAGCAATTTTCATTATCAAATAGTATTTTTAGATTATTATCAAGGACTATCTTGCTTACTGATATTAAGTTTACCTTGAATTGAGGTATGTATAATACATCTTCTAAAATTATATTTTCAGAGATTTTTATTTTTCCTGTAAATTTTGCATTGCATATCTCACCACTTGGAATGGTGACAAAATGATCACCACTCTTAGTTGGTGGTTTATCAAAATATTTGAGGTTCCCAGTCATGTGTTGGGAGGCCCCAGTATCTATGATTCAATTTGTTTTAAAATTTATCATATTATAAGCATGGTTCATTTTAAAATTCAAAAAATTGAAAGCATAAATCATACCATTTGATTGGAAGAAGTCTTTGAGCATTAGTAGCTCTTCATTAGACATCCCTGGTATTATAGAGTTTGATGAAGAGGCTTGATTGGCTGAATCAGTTTTAGCCTTTTTGAACCTATTCCCTTTCTTGTTGTTTTCTTTGTTCTTGTCATTGGGAAAACCTATAATGTGGAAGCATTCTTTCCTAATATGCCCATAATATTTACAATTGTCACAGTATTTGGAAGTATCCAATTTCTTCCCATTCTTACTGTACAATCCTTTTCCCTCTTCTTTTTCATTAGATTTCTTTGCAAATAGGGCAGAGGTTTCTGTTTGGGGTTTATCATCCCTGAAATTTATTTTCTGGTTTTCTTCTTGTATAATAAGATAGAAAACCTTGCTCATGCTTGGCAATTCATCATAAGAGAGTATTTTCCCTCTTATGGTTTTAAAATCCTCATTCAGTCCTAATAGGAACTGATGGATTTTATCTTTTTCAATTTTATCACAATATTTGGGAGCACAAATCTTGCAAAAATCAATATCTTCTAGCTCTATCTTCTGATTCCAAAGAGATTTAAATTTATCATAGAACTTGGTAACAGTATCATTACCTTGATGCAAGTTATTCAGTTCATACCTGATTTGATTAACCTTAGGTGCATTACCTTGGTTATACCTTTCTTGAAGATCCTTCCATGCTATGCAAGCCTCTTCAGTGTGCATTAGCGTGGATGATATCTGAGGATCAACACTGTTCACAATCCAAGATAATACAAGCCCATTCACTGTTTCCCATGCTTCAAATTCCTTCCCTGACCTATCCTCTGGTCTTTTGACTTTTCCATTTATAAATGCTATTTTTCTTCTGGAAATCAAGGAAAGCTTCATAGCATTAGCCCAACTTTGGTAATTGGCTTCACCCTTTAGCTTGTCAGCCACCATGAGAGCTCCTGGATGATCACCTGAATTTAAATAGTATATAGACTCTTTGTCATTTATGGCAGAGACATATACTCGTGACCTCTTGTGTTTGGAGCTATGTGATGATTTGTGGGTGTGCGACCTGTGCTGCTTGGATGAAGGATGATTCTTTCGGGAAGGAGACTTCATAATTGATGGAGGAGATGGAGAAGCTGATGGGCTTGAATCGGATTGATTCTCCCTGTCTGGAGTGCCGATGGATGCTTTTCCTGCGGAAGCGTAGTCGATCTTGCCAGTAGATACCATGTTAAAAAGATAGCGTCGATCCAACGGCGGACTTGGGAGTTGTGGAGAGTCTCCGGCGGACAGAGCTCGTCGTCCGGCGAGCAATAGAAGAAAGGGGGAGAAAGAGTTAGGTTATTTCGCATTAACGACCTAACTAGCCGTTATCACTGTAGCACTGTAATTAGCCGTTAATCATTCAAATGTATTAAACGCTAAAATGTCATTTTTATCTTTGTTTAATTACAGTAGTCTATTTAACTAAGATTATTACTAACTAACTAATATCAACAAATAACATAACTTGGATAATTGGATCTTTAAACAATTGATGATCCAAATACCCAATTACCCGATTATTTTAATTTAAGTGGGCAAACTTGCAGTTTGGTCCTCGTCCTTTTATATATCCTTTAAGTGGGTAAACTTGCAGTCCAGTCCTCGTCCTTTTATATATCCTTTAAGTGGGTAAACTTGCAGTCCAGTCCTCACATTCCTTTTTATTCTATTAATAGTTTTAAGTGGTGAATATTACAAACTGAACCTTACAGTTTCTTTCTAAGTTAAAACTGTAAGTGCTTCTGTTTTATTTATTTGCACTTAGGTCCAATCCAGTATCTAATTTAGTATTAAGCTAATTACTTCTTTAATGGGGACCAGCCCCGGTAATTTCATCAGAAGGGTTTCGTTACTATATCAATTTCGTAGATGCCTCAACAAACTACAATTGGGTTTTCCCAATGAAAAGCAAAGCGGAAGTAGGAGAAATATTCGTGAAATTTCAGGTATGGGCAGAAAGGCAGTGTGGTATAACGATAAAGCAGGTACAATCAGACAATGCGTTGGAATTCAAGAAACTCGCAAGGAGTTTAGAAAAAGTGGGAATAGGCTATCGGTTCTCCGCCCCGTACAGCCACCAACAAATGGGGTCTGTTGAGCGATGACACCGGCATTTAGTAGATACTGCACTCACAATACTACATCACGCCAAAATTCCTATTAAATACTGGGATTATGCGGTGTTGACAGCGGCTCACACTTACAACCGTAATCCATCCAGAATGTTAAATAATATCTCACCATACGAAGCCTTGTTCCAGAAGCCACCAGATCACGAGAAACTTCGAATTTTCGGGTCACAGTGTTATCCATGCCTTCGCAGCTACAGACCAAATAAACTTGCACCAAAATAAATTCCATGTGTATTTCTCGGATATTCTCAGAATCAAGAATCATATCTATGCTTTGATTCAGTTGACCGGAGGATGTTCAGCTCCAGGGATGTGCGATTCATCGAAGGGACTTCACACTAAACGAATTTTAAAAAAAGGAAGAAGGTGCAAGAGTCACCAAATCGGCAGACCAAATACAAGAAATGCATTGCCCTATTGTTCGTGCGATTTCTCCAGCCAAATTGAATGAATCAAACAATGCCCTCAACGAACCATCTCAATTAAATAATGAATCAAATACAAATGATCTAAACAATTCAAATCCAACCAACTCAACCACGGATAAGTCGTCTCCAGCAAAGTCGATCATGATTTCTGATGACCACACGACAAAACAGACGTCATCAACCGCACCCTCATCGGAGATTGGGAAGATGGCAGCCAGCACACGTCGTCCAATAACCAAGGCATCAAAAGGGATAGTAAAACACAATCCCAAATACGTATTATCTGTCACAGCCAACGGAAAGCTTATTCCAAAATCACCCCGAATGGCTATGCAAAACGAAAAATGGAGAGCGGCAATGGAACTAGAATACAATGCTTTGAAAAAGAATCAAACCTGGGAATTAATTGGTCGATCGCCCAACGATAACATCATTAATACTAAGTGGATTTTCAAAGTTAAACAAAAAGAAGATGGAACGATAGAACGATATAAAGCACGATGGGTGGCAAACGGAATGAGGCAAATCGAGGGGACCGATTACACTCAGACATTCAGTCCGGTAGTAAAAGCTACATCAATCCAACTAGTCCTAACACTCGCCATCAGCAAGAATTGGCCACTCAAACAAATAGACATCTCCAACGCCTTTTTGCACCGAGAAATAGATGAACGAATAGTAATAACGCAACCAGCCGGATTTGAGGACCCGGACCACCCCCAGCGAGCCTGCCTGTTAAAGAAGGCATTGTACGGACTAAAACAGTCTCCTCGGATGTGGTATAAACGGTTACGAAATTATTTACTAACTATTGGGTTCAAGGAAAGTTATGCCGACCCTTCTCTATTCCTATGGCACGAAAACGATGAGGTGTTATTTCTATTCGCATTCGCATACGTAGACGACATCGTAATCACTGGGTCGTCAAAACTGAAAATTGAAGAAACAATCACGAAATTAGGGAATGAATTCGCACTAAGAGAACTCGGAGAGCTATCATTCTTCTTGGGGATACAGGTTCGGCGAACGGACAAAGCTCTATTCTTGACACAACAACAATATCTAGTAAATCTACTAGAAAGCTGCGATCTCACGAACTTGAAACCGTCAAGCACGCCAATGATAACGCAACAAGACCTGCACTCAGAAGAACCCACGATTACGGAAGTCAGAGAATACCGGAGAATCGTTGGCTCCCTCCAATACCTCATCCTGACAAGACCAGATATACAATTCCCGGTTAATAAAATGGCACAATTTATGACGTCACCAAAACCATTGCATTGGACGGCTCTAAAGAAGATACTTCGGTACTTGTCCGGAACCCAAACACTTGGGGTAACACTATCCACAGTAACAAACTACAATATAACAGGATATTGCGATGCAGATTGGGGTGGCGACACTATCGACCGGAAAAGCCAGACAGGAATGCTAATCTACCTAGGAGAAACGCTAGTAAGCTGGTCATCAAGAAAACAAACCACGGTCGCCAGATCCAGCACTGAAGCCGAATACAGAGCAATCGCAAACACGGTAGAAGAACTAGAAGCAACGAAGTCTCTTCTGACAAAACTAGGTGTCAAGGTGCCAAGCCCAATGGAATTGTTAAGCGACAATCAGGGTGCAACCTTTGTCGCAAATAATCAAATTTGTCACACCAAACTCCGGCACGTTGCAATGGACATTCATTTCGTCCGAGAAAAGACGAAGATCGACGAGGTTAAAATCAGTCACATCCCAGGAAAGCATCAACGCGCGGATATACTAACAAAGGCACTAAAGCCAGATCTCTTTCAGAAGTTACGTATCAACCTCGTCCGAAATTGTCCCACCGGTTGAGGGGGGCGTACTGAAGTAAATGATTTTAAAGAAAGTTAGTTACAAGAATAAGTAGTTGAAATATTATAAATAGATACACATACAACTCAAATAATAACAATCATTTTCACAAACAGTTTTCCACTTCTTTTTCCCCAACTCCGATCTTCTTCCCGAACTCCGATATCTTCCCCAACTCCGTCCATCGTCGTGCTAAATCCAATATTATGGGCCAAGTTGTAATCAAAATGCCTTTTGGAATCGATGACTTCTCTAGGAGGAATCTCGGAGATTGTGAAGGCCTTTAGTTTCACATCCCGTGGGAGTTTCCAGGATTCCACTGTAAAGCGAACGGAATCCTAATTATCATTAATGGTAAGAAAAATCTATGATTTTGTATCATCAATACTCTCCTAATAATAGGCATGGGGCTTGTGATGGGACGTATATCGTCGATATTCCTGCACTCCACAGTGTCGAAGTTGGAATTGTTTTTTCTCAGCAAAAGTTAGCTAGACAAAACTCGGAACAAGGAGTATGTTAAGGCAGCAAGCCCCAAAAACCAGACTAGAGCTTTATAATTTAGCTTTATAAAACCAGACTAGAGCTTTATGGTTTAGCTCAAAAACCCTTATTACACTTTGATGATTTTGAGACAACCCTCTCAACCAAAGTAGAACACACATGAAAATTGTGGAAAAGGTTAGTTATATAACATTTCAACCTTACTTAGAAAATCAAGAAGATTAGAAGAAGAAGAAGTATAGAGCATTGAACACCTTTGAGAGTAAAGAGCACTTGAGCGCAACTTGGAGAACTTAGAAACTTGAGAGATTTTGGAAGTTGTGAACTTGGAATTGGTGATGTGGAGCTCAAAGTGAAAATTTGAAAACTCTTGTAGTGTGGTTCACGTTGGCAAGGGGCATGCACCTCTATTTATAGCTTTGACCACTTGATCTTCTCCATTGGATCTTAAATCAATGGTTTTTTGATTTCTCACTAGAGTCCAAAATGTGGTTAGAGATTCTCTCTTTGTTTTTTGCCAACCTCGTATTATTTCCATGTTTTTCTTGTATTATTTTCATGCTTTTCTTGTATTTAAATTTTTTATTGTTAATTAAACTTAAGTGAATGAATATGTTTATTTCTATTTTGAATTATAATTAATGAATGTGTTTAATATTAATTTTTATAAGTTTTCATTATTGATTTTATGAATAGGTCATTTCAAAATATTATTTTTAAAATAGTAAAAATTTTATTTGCTTTTGCTGAATTTCGCACCCCTACCGGGAATTCCTGGATACGCCACTGGTTATACTAGAGTTAGTTTATATTGGTTCTATATAACTTGTACTCTTGAATAAATTCAATTGGTCAATGATAAAGTTTAGTTTGCATTGAGCTCATTTCACATATACTTTTTTAAAAAAATTCACTTTGATCGATATAACTAGTTATATATTATATGATTATGGTATATCATCAAAGGATAGGTATTTCTACCGTACCCTTGTAGAAACCAAGGGCTCTTTGACTTGTTCCTCCCGCAAGTTAGGATTTTCGATAAATATTAACATCAGAGGAAGAGGTCTCTAGACATTTTTGGCGATCTTTAGCAGAGTCTGATGTGTCACTTATGTCTGAGGAAGAAGACCTCTCAGAATCAGAGTTTCACGCCAAGTATTCACCTCGTGAATTATCACTGATTTTGTAATCAGAACTATCCTGAGAATCTTCCAATTTTTTATTTGCATGTGAAGGCTCAAGATTTTAGGTCCTCATACTCAAAGCTAGTTTTTTCAAGCTCGGGGGACCTACGGCCTAAAAGTCTTCACCGAAGGATGGTCAAAATCTGTCGCTAAATCCGTCCCTACAAGTCTGTTTTCTTATAATGTATGATAGAAATTAATCAAATGAGATCTAAAAAGGTTAAACAATTAAAAAAAACATGGTCAACAAACCAGCGGCAACCATTTTCTTCTTTGGGTTACAAGCTTTTTCAACCATTTTGCGAGCCCCATCAACAATATATACTCTATTAATGAAAAAATATAAAATTTCTAACTTATTAAATATAAAATATAAATCTATAATAAAAAGTTATATAAATAAAAATGTAAATGAATCGAAACGTTCGTTGAACCTCAACAAAGGTTTGTGTTCAGTTCATTTAAATAAACGAATCTATTTTTAAAATATGGGTTTTGTTCGTTTAGCTATTCGAACAGTTCGTCGAATACTTAAGCATCCCTAATTCTAGGGCAGGAATTTTTTGAGGGTGACCCTTACGTTCTCACCCATACCCATTGAATGATAATTATTAATATTTAATTTTTCAAGACTTCGGAATTCGGAATCCCTGATTAATTATTTATTACATTCCCAATCACTAAAGCCCCACTGCTGCATTCATTGACAATCTGGTACAAATATTGACCGAATGATTTTCTGAAACTTTATAATTATTTTGCAGGCCTAGATTAGGTAAATAATTTTATCTTTATAGGCTTGCAACGGAGTTGATTAAGAATCATACTACATATGAGCCTAACTGACCGACCACCCTAACGACTGTCCATTCTAGGAAAAGACCCTTTAACACACTAAAAGAAAATCTATAAAATGAGCAATCAACCCTTCAAGAAGTCTATAAATTAATAGAGAAGAAATCTCTCATTTTACACACAGAATACCAAGAGACCAAACTTTTTAAGAAAGTTTGAATCTTACTTAAAAAAAAAACAAGTTGAATTTAGGAAATATAAATTTATTCTTAATCAATATTTTAATTTACGGCGTGCGAGTAGTGAATGATTAATCGGTGACTCTAGCCAGTTTGCCAGGATCGATCAATGAGCGCCGATGAATTCTTTCATGACGTCTATGAGTTCATCGGTGGCCTTGCCAACACAGGGATCATGATCTACGGCCATCTTGTTGAAGTAAAAGCAATGATCGACATTTTGGTTCACAAAAAGACGCACCTCCTTCCCTGCAACTTTCATGGCCTCAACATACTCTATCTGGGTATCTCTCATCAGATCATTGTCAGCCACACAAACCATCATCGGAGGCAATCTCAAGCTTTCCAGCCGCGGTGCAGCGTCTCCCATCGGACATGTGAAAGGGTGGTCTTTCGTCGAACCCACGGGGAGAGCCAACGCGAGGAGCTTATCTAGCATTTCTAGTGTTAGAAACGGACCTTCTTTGCCCTCCATCTCTGATCTGCTTCTATATGACCGGACGAACCCTGGATGGACCGGGATCGCTCCTACTAGTTTCAAGGGAGACCAAAACCTACAGTCATTTTCTTCATCCCTTCCAACGCGGGCCGCGACCTCGTGGACGAGATTACCACCGGAGCTGTCTCCCATGAGGAACACTCTGGAGAAGTCCAGTTTATCTCCCACAACATCAGTCTCATCCGACCGAGCGAGGGAACGTAGCCAGAGCAGGGCGGTGTATCCATCGTCGATAGCGGAGGGAAGTCGGTGTTCTGGAGCGAGACGTGTGGAGACAGAGATGACGACGGCTTGACACGTTGTTGCTATGCGAGAGTAGAATTGGTAGTACATGAACCATGTTGCCTTGGTGATGCAGAAACCGCCTCCCTGAAAATGTAGGATGACCGGAAGTTTCTCCGTGATTTTCTTGTCGATCGTCGCTGGCATATAGAATCAAAGTGAGACGTCAAGGTCATTCATAGTTATAAGTCGATCTTGGAGAACGATGCCGTCTCGTTCGAGTGCCTCCTCGGATGAAGGATGGTATGGAGTGACGAAGAACTCCACCTCTGACGGTCCCATCCATGTCCGATCGACCGAACCGTCATCGTACATTCGAAGCCATCCGGTCACCTCGTTAACGAGTTTCTTATTGTTCTCTATCATCGGCATGTTAGGTTTGAGAGTTTTAAAATGTAAGATAACTCTCGTTCTATATATATAATGAAAGTTTATGATGGATTTGAAAGTTGATTGAAATGAAAGAATAAATAATGATTATATGTTTCAACGTTGTTGCTTGTTTGTTGACTTAAAATGTAATTTGAAATTTTGGACACGAGGCGGTATATTTATATAAATTAAATATTTAAGTTTTAAAAATCCAATTTTGTTTTTAAACGGTAGGGATGTAAATGGTCGTCGGGGTCCAAGTCCGGAGCTACTTTTAGCCCCATTAAAGATTTTGGATCCGGAGGTCCGGGTCTGCGACCAGACCTGGCCAGCTAGTAACTCGGGTCCAGTGGCGTATCCAGGATTCCTCGGCAGGGACCAGGGTGGTTAGATTCGTCGAAGGTGGGAAATTTTTTTGCACTAATTAAAAAAATAAAATTTTGGCATGACGTATTCATAAAATCGATTAGAAAACCTATAATAATTCAATACATTTATTTCATACAATAATTAATATTCAATATATTAATTAATATTCAAATTAAAAATAAACACATTTATTCAACTAACAATAAAAATTTTAAATACATTAAACATTACTTCAATATCCTAAAAAAAAATCAAAAGGAACAATTTATAAACAGAAAAATAAGAATAATTTATAAACAGAAAATAAGAATAATTTATAAATAAGAAAAAAAAAGATAATTTAACACAGTGGAGGGAGAGGGGAAGAGAATATATCAAATGAGTACACATCAATTAAAACACTAATTAAATTCTAACTATTCAACTAATTAAATACAAAATTACCTTACACCCTACATTTACGTATCTATCTGCATGCCTACCTAAATGATCAATCAATCATGTCATCCTAGCTTCATTAATGCCTATTTAAATAAACCCATTACACCTCATTTTTGCACAATCAAACCAAGATTGTCTTCCTCCTCCTCCTCGCTTAAACCTTCTACTTCCTCTACTAGCCTCACACCACCATCATCCTAACTTTTCCTCTGAACCATTCCACAATCTCCTCCATTGCCAGCCGTTCTTCCTCCGTCACAATACTCTTACCCCCTTTCACCATTCTCTACCTACAACCTTCCTGTTCATCAGTCGTTGTCTAACATCTTCCCTATTTTTTCTTGGTTCAATCGATGGTTCAGTCGTTGTGGGTTTCAAGCTATTAGGTTTAATTTTTTTTCCTGTTTCACGCTATCGCCGATTTTTGTTCGTCGTTTTTCTTATTTATGTCCTCCTTTGGCCCTTTCTTTCTGATTCGCTCTTAGGTCTGTTAGCTACATCGTTGTGGTTTTCTTGGTCGTTGTGGTTTGCTCTGTTTTTGCAAATTTCGATTGCTACTCCACTCCCTAGGTCTGTATTTATTTATATAATTTTCTTTTGGTACTGCGTTTATAATGATGTTGTTTACAAGTTCTTTGTTATCCATCGTGTCTCGTCTATTATTTCGATTTCCTACTTTACTAACCAAATTTTTCTTCTTCTTCTTCTTCTTCTGTTTCTTGCAGGTTATTGTTTCTTATCGTCGGTAAGTTTCGAAGCGATTATCCTGCACTGTAACCATCATTCCGTATTTATTCTTTCTGATATTTTTCATTTCTGTTTTTCGCGTAATCTACCCATATTGTATTTCTTCCTTCATCCAATTTTTTCTACATTCTTTGTAATGTTTTTGCTTTGATCAAAATATTATTTGTCCCATAGTTATGTCTCTGTAAAATCTTTTTCCTCATTTTGAATAATTTTATATTGTTGCTTTAATTGGATTAATCTTTATCCTTAATATCCCTTTTTTCTAATTACTTATGTTTAAGTAGATATTCATTTTTTTATCCCATAGTATCGCCATTATTTTTATCTCTGTCGACAGGTTAGAGTTTCATTTTCTTGATTTTTTACCTATTTCATTTGTAATGGATGTTGAACATCTCCTATTGTTCTTTCATTATATCTTAGTCCTGTTTGAACATAACTGATATTATGTTTTCTGTTTTATCTCGTTTTTTTATTTGTGCCCTTCCACAGATTCAATTTTATTGATTATTATCTCTTAATATTTATTTTTATTTATATCTGTTTTTCGATGGTTAGTGTTATATGGCCATCGTTTATATGGCCACTGTTTATTCAACATTTATTAATCTATATAAACAGATTTTGTTTATTAATCTAACTCTTCGATTTCCATCTTGTCATAGTTAATATTCATCATTTATTTTTCAATGGATTTGGCCTCTATTCCGTCTATGGATCCCATTGGTGAATCATTAGATATTATATCTTCAACGACATGTAACTCTGATTATTCTATTCGTGAAACGATTACCCTTTTTGGTCATAAAATCGATACCTAGTCAACATCCATTGCTGTCCTTACCTAGTCAAAATTTGTCTAAGGTTCCACAGAAGAGGAAACACATTCAAATAATTGATGTGGATGAAGTGATAGACGAGGTTAATGTTGAATGTTGGTGAGACATGCCTGATTACGTCAGTCACTCCCAGCAACGCCCTTCAACAAGGACTAGGGTTCCGTCGCTTTATGCCGGACCCCCGGAGAGTTCCATAGTGCGGAGAAAGTGTCTACATCAAGTACTCAAGGCAACACCTGGGAATCGCCGACTGGGACTACCAAGTCGCCAATTCCAGGGGTGCATCGTTGACTCCAGACAGGGCACTCGGGTCTGGTACACTGAGGACCTGATCACAAGGGAGTCGGCGACTCCCATATCAGAGTCGCCGATTCCCAACCGTTACTTGGGAGGGCCCACGTCATTATGGCACCCTTAATTGGGCACCATAATGGGGTGGGCCCCACGCTAATGAATGGGGAAACGCCCCCTAGGACCCTATAAAAGGGGTCCTTGGGAGTCCTCCACTCCCAAGTCATTCCCACTTGACACACACCACACCAGAGAAACCAAGGAGTCTGAGTCGCCGACTCCCCTCCACTTCTGCAGGTACATTGACGTAGAGCGCGCGTCGTGGACTCCAAAGCCTCCGGCCCTTCTCGCAACCCCGCGAGCCTAATGGAAGCAGATTTCGTGCTTCATCAAAGGTATTCTTCTCATTACAATAAAGTAATAGTTTTATTTATATGTTTTGAATCAATTTAATTACTTTTAACCCGTACTGACATTGACCTCCTATTTTAAAATCTATTGTTAGAATTTTATCTAACAGAAGAACCCTCCTATCTTGAAATAATTTAATTTAATTTCCTATTTCCTATTTTTTAGTTTTTTTTCTTTTTATATAATCACAGATCCTTCTCCGGTGTATGAAAGTCTTCCAATAATTCTTAGTCATCCTTCTACCTCGAAGGAAAGCGATTCTCTTCCAGTGCTTGAAAGTCTTCCAATTGTTGGAAAGCCTTCTACCTCGAAGAAAAGTGAGTGTCCTCCGGTGCAAGAATGTTTCCCTATTATTAGTCATCCTTCTACCTCGAAGAAAAGTGAGTCTTTTATTATTTATCTTTTCTAAATGTTAATTATTCTTATTGAATAATTGACTAGTACATTTTTCTTTTAAATTGTAAACCATTATCCATTCATTTTAGGACTTAAGTTGGAAAAAAAATGTTCTGTATCATTTGAAGGACAATGTTCTTATCTTAAACATATTCGTCAAAAGGTATTTCCTTGCAGTTATGGTCGAGTTGCAAAGAATTGTAAGTATCCTAATTATTTTTTTAAAATCATGGCAATTTAAATTAATTTTTTGGATAGAGTAATAGATATAATTTTTATCAATCGCAGCTCATTGGAGTACAATCATGTTGTTTTATAAAGGATATATTTCCACATTTAATGACATTCGTCAAAGTCTCCCTCCAGTATTTTTCAACAAAATTAAAACTTTAGGATTTGATCAATTTCTTCAATCTGTTGATTTGAATGTTAATTCGTACCATTTGGACGATATGATCGGTAGATATATCGGTAATTATCAATTTCACTTGAAGGATAAAATTCTTAGGGTTACACTGAAAGACATTGGGTTCATATTTTCTTTACCCTATTCTGGCGCTGTAATTCAAGTGTCTAGAAAATATGATATTGAATATGCTACTCCATTATGGCAAAAGTACTTCAATGTCAAACAAGTTACTAGGTGATGTCTCTTCTTTTATTTTAATTTCTATTTAATGATTGAATTTTAATGTATGCAATCAAATTTCCTATTACAGTGTTATGGTTAAGGATGTATTTACATCTGTTGCTCTATCCACGAATTACGACGAAGAGAATGTTAACGACATTTGTCGTCTTTGGTTTTGTCTATTATGTTCATGTTTCCTGACTCCAACTTCCAAAACTATGATTCCATTGAAGTTATTTTATTATCTAGATAGATTTGAAGATATTCCTAGACTCAATTGGTCTCAATATATTTTTGATCAAATTTTTGATAATATGGAATCTGCCTGCTATTCTGATCGTCATCGTGAGAAAACTGGCGTCAAAGTTAATGAGTGCATCGTGAGAAAACGCATTCTTCTTTAATGTAAGATTTCATTTATTTAAAAAAATTACAGTGATTTTTTTTTTTAATTTTTAAAAACTTGTGCAGTAATAATTTCTTATATTTGTTATGTAGATATTTTTATGGGAGCACACTACATTATTTCGACGTAAGTCACCGAGGAATCGTTATATCTTTCAAAGATATGAGGGAAATCCGAGGAAGAAAAATCGTACGATAGCTTCCCTTAGAAATAAGGAGGTAATTTAAAATTATTATAATATTTCTTTTATGTTAATACTTATTTTATATGTTCTTTTACAGGTTTCAGATTTCCCCCTATCATATAACAGTTTTGGTCACCACCAGAGGTGTAATATAATTTATTAAGTGTTTTAATTGATAATAAATAATGTCTTTAACTCATTTATTTTTCACTTTTTTTGTGAAGTTTTTTCCTCATATGTTTATGTAATATTTTCATGTAATTATTTGTAATCATTCAAATTAGACCATTTCACATAAATTTTCAAAGGAATACACTCGTTCATTAATTCAACCGACTCTACATCAATTTCTTCATCTTAAGAAACGGAAGAAGAAAAATTCCAATCATGAGTTCGTTTTTCAACTATATTTGATTTTCGACATATATCATTTAATTAATATCATAATTTATTCCAAATTATGCTTCGGAAGTTAGAAATCATGCTTGTTCCTCAGGAGGTAAAGTAGTATTGTTTTTTATGTAAAAGATTAATTAATATATTACAAAATTTAATCTATTTAAAATTTGGTAAAAGTGTAGGGGTTCTAATTATGTAGTTTGTTATATAGGTGACTACAATTGACCAATTGAAATTCATTCTTGTTCTAGTAAATCATGTAGTCCGTTAATGCGAGATTTACCATTATTGGTATTTTATATTCCGAGCTTACTTCTTCCGAAGCTATTTATTTAAATTCAGATTATATTAGTCCTATGAAGTCATTAGAAATTCATACTGGTGACCAGGATAGTTTTCCACTACCTATGTATGATACTGCGATTACCTTTATTGACCAGGATAGTTGTCCACTACCTATGTATGATATTGCGATTACGGCACTGAGGAAGGCAAATGGGACCAACGGAAGAAAGAAGCACTCACGACACAAGTACAAAACATAAAGGATTCAGATACATCAAGGTCATCCAGGCGATTGCGGGTTATTCTTCAAGCTAAGAGTGTTGTCCACGGCTTGGTTCAAAAAGGCCATAAGTTGAATTGCCGACTCCACATAGGAAGTCGCCGATTCCTTTAGTTTTTTGAGCAAGTGTTGTTAATGTTTTTTGCTCTGCTACTTTCACTTTCATATAGGTTGGATTTTTCATAGAAAATCACCTATACTCATCTGAATCGTCGATTCCCACTCGAATCGACGATTCCCAACTGAATCGACGATTCCCAACTGAATCGACGATTCCCAACTGAGTCGCCGATTCCCACACAGAGTCGGCGATTCCCACACTTAAATTGTCGATTCGGTTATCGTCTTCATTCATCGCTTTGGCAGAATAAGACCACTCATAGCCCAGCTCTTTGACCGAAACGAAAATCCATCGATTTGGCTGGATTCGTATCGTCGTTTCGGTAAAAAAAAAAAGTATGGGGCTTTTTTGCTTTTTTTCACTTTCAGCGATTCTGTCGTTCCACCTCCGGAATACCCAGATCTGATTTTGGGATTCTACGACCACACATCACGTAAACAAAGTTTTCTCTACGAGTACAAAAAAGCAGAATTTCCCAACAGTGCAAGGAATCTTTTTGGGGATAAGTCTAAACAGGCATCCGAAAAACGACCTCCGGCGGCACGATTTTCTGCAGAAAAATTGCAAATTTTTTTTGCTAATTTTAAACTTTGGGAACTAGTAGTACTGCTCAAGGGGGTCACAAAACTACAAAGAAATATTGTACAAAATTTTTCTGTTTTGTGACACCCGGGGGAGCAGTTACCTACCCATAGCTTCCGACACTTTGGAAGAACTTCCACTCGTAGTCTGTTGCTTCGACCGGATAACAGCAACCATTCCATTTATGGCTCCTTTTACTAAGGATCATAAAAAGAAAGCTCCCGCTATTGCTACTAAAGTAGGAGCTTCTGGTAGGAGAGATGGTTCCCGTACTATACCAACCTCCAATACACCACTGTCGGCATATGAGGTGCCCTCATCACTCCCATCAAATGAGGGAGTGAACCTAACTCCTGCGCTAGAAGAGAGGTTGATTAACTCCCGGAGGCTTACCATGTCTCACTTATGAATCATACCCTTGACAAAATTCTTGAAACGGACACACTTGTTCCATTCGGTAAAACTCTTCGCACGTTCGGTAAAGGTTTTTTAGCATTCTCAATGTCCTGCTCAATTGCCCCAACCCGGGTGGCCGAATCGTCCCTCTACTTCGTGAGGGATTCAATCTGTTGACGAGTAGAGTTAATCTGTTGACGGGCAGAGCCAAGTTCAGATTGACTCAGGGAAAGCTCATTGGTCAGGTGGGTTACTTTTGCTAAAGCATCATTCAATTGACATGTTCGTCGGGCACCTCTCTTCTGCCGGTAGCGTTCAATCCCCACAGCTTGAAGAGCACGAATATAACAAGCATCGTCTATATCATCATATTCCATCTTCTCAAGACTTCCCCAGTCGTCTTCTTTTTCAACCAAAGGATCCAGTTTTTTAAGAGCACGCTTATAAATCCCAACAATCTGTGGGGCTTGCATATGCTCAGTCACGATCAAACAGTCCCCAGGAAACAGCCCACCAGTAGCCATCTCAGCATCTGAAAAATTTATGTACTTCATAATATCGCCGATAGGATCATTCGGGATTTCCAGGCCAACCTCAGAAGCTCCGTGCGAGGATTCACCAATCTCAGGTTGACTTTCCGTACGGGTCGGGCCCTCTTCGAATTTTTCTCGTGCACTTCGTTCCCTGCAAAGAAGCCCAGACAATCTCCTTCATCAGACTCGCCTGAAATAAAGAAAAAAAATATCAACAAAGACAAAAGGAAAGCAATTTACCAGAAGGGACGAGGTGCGGATGAGTAAGTTTTCAGTTGCAGTCATGAGCTCAAAATAAATAATAGGGCCCTCACGAACAGATAACAGCCGGGTGTACGCCCCATATTCTCCCGGAGTAAGATCCCCTACGGAAATAGGACAAGCGTCAAAATACGAAGTATCTATCAACTCAGAAGGGACGCCCGGTAAACCTATCATACTTGCCTTTATAAAAAAGTAACGGTTCTTCAACCTATGAGAACGGTCGTGGTAGGTCTCAAGAACCTTACACCTCACCCGGGAGGACACCAAAAGCCGTGCGGTATTGGAACAGGAAACACTGAAAAGGAGCCAGAACACTCGCTCGTAAGGCTCAATCTGTAATTCGAAGCACAGCCGCTCGAACGAGACCACCCGGGCGAGACTAGAAGGGGAAAGCTGAGAAAGAGCGACGCCAGTATATAATAGAAAGGACAGAATAAAAGAAGAAGCTGGGAGCCGGAGCCCGAGATCCTCGAAACCAGAATATAGAGCAGTATAGCCAGAAGGAGGCGAAGAGGCAGAATGACCATCATGAACTTTGAGATGAGATATAGCTATGCCCAGAGAAATCCCGTGGAAATGATGGCGAGCCTACCGCCGGCCAAGAACAAAAGGGGGGTTTTCATTAGGAGTTAAGAAATTACCATCAAACTGCATGTTGTCCACGAAAGAGTTAAGATCAACTATGAGAGAGCGAGTAGCAACCAATGGAGAAAAGAGGAAAACCCTAGCTCTGACAGTAAAAGAGAGGAACGGTAAGTAGAAGGTAAGAAAAGGGAATATATAGGGGAAGCTTTAGCGGGAACTAAAAAAAAACTAGGGGGACATTCGGGCCCTATGGTAGGAAGGGAGATACGTACCTCAATAAAATGGAAACCGTCTGGCACACTCGTGATAGTTCAACCCGCGAATTGCCTTCAACCCAAATATCCAACAGGGACAGCGGGACAGAAAAGCCGTAGGGCATGTACCTAAACAAAAATCGACCGTCGAAGTTTATAGAAAAAGGGCCCGGTGGGAAGGCCTTACGAGCATCAAAATTGGCAAAGGTATACTTGCCAGTCGAATAGTCTGATTGGATGGGAGGCGACAAATGCTGGGCGACCATTATGTCCGTAGGGAAGATATACTGTCAAATGAACTTCGAAAGAAATTACTAAGGTCCTGATTGGAAAAATGTTATCAACCCTAGAACAAGGGAAAATTAAGAGATTAAGCAAAAAAGAAACCCGAAGGGAAGCAGGAAAAGAAGATTTCAGATAATTTTTCATACGGTAAGAGGGGGCAGGAAAATACATCACTGCAATTGTATCGAAAATAAAGCTGAAAGTAAGGTGGTAGAGTATCAGTACGTAAAGATAAAAGAAAACACGTTATCTCGCTCATAGGAGAACTCGCGACAAAACCTGCAGTGAAGCAAAAAACAGTATTCGAGTACGAGTTAAGAAAAGCACACTAAAACACAGGCCCCGTGAGTTGGACATTCATGACGCCCATCAGGTCGGCCCGTATGAGAGAAAATGACGAAGCTCGGTCGGGGAGAAGTCAGGGAATGCACGACCAACATGCTGTCTACGTCCCCGACGATGCCGGACGGAGGGCACAACAGAGTGACCGCACTACAAAAAAAAGGACCTTGTATGGCGGCCTTTAGATGGTGGATTTCTGCCATCAATAATTCAGTAGTTTTGATGGTGGATGTCCGCCATCTATTCTTTGAGTCCGCCGAGGAAAGGTTTTGGCTCGACGGCGGTTCAAAATTATTTTCGATGGCGGTGTTTAGATGACGGAAATCTACCATCTAAACTATCCCGCCCAAAATTTCGATTTCCCCCCAATATTCAGCCCGATTACCCGATTAAATTGACTTAACATGGTGTTAAGTATTCGGGGACTCGGGCGGAAAAAGCCCGCCCAAATATCGATTGGGCGGACTTTCACTTAAGTCCGGGCGGACCTTAAGTGTACTTACATGGCGGAAATCCGCCATGTAAAAGTTGGGGTTTAATAAAAACCCCAAATCCAGACAGACCACACATTCGCGAAATCCAAACAGACTGTCCACTGCCGACCACCGACTCCCGATTTCTCGCCGCCGCTCGCTCCCACCGGTCGGTCTCGCCTCGCCGTGCGCTGCCCCTCGACTAGCCGGTCATCTGTGAAGGTATGTGATGGGTTATTTTCTATATTTTGATTTTCTATTATTGCATTTGATCTTTACCTATCCATCTTTTCTAATGGTTTTTGTGAAGGGTTTTGTTCTTGATTCTAATCTATTGATCTCTTTATCTATCTATTTTTTTGTTGGTATTTTTATTTTTGTATTTTTGATTTGTTTATTTATGTATGGAATTATTTATGGTGTTTGAATGTTTGGAAATTTTATTTTGATTTATGGTGTTGGAATGTTTCGAATCATATATACTATATATATTATCTATGTTTGATTTTTTTTTTTGGATTTTTGATTATGATTTTGTTATTTTGTGGGTATGTTTGTTTGTTATTTAAGTATCAACTATCAACTATAATCTATGTTTGTTTGTTATTGTAATCTACTGTTTTGATGATTGGGTTTATCTTTGTTTGTTTGTTATTGTTAATTATCAACTAATCTACTGTTTATTTGTTAATAAATTAAGTGATGACTTTTAATCAAACTCAAATAAGTGATGAATGAGTGTTATTTTAGTGTTATATGAATGTTTTATAAATGAATTGTACATTTTCATATACTGTTGTCAAGTAATTGGAATTATATTGCATCATTTAGTTATTGTATTTTTTAGTTAGTTTATGTACTGTTTTAGTTTGTTTAATTAGTGTACTAATCCTTTCTATTGATTTATTAATATATACTAATTTTCATCAATATATGAATTTGTGAAGGTATCGATCTTCATCTGCGAAGGTATATATAGATCTGTGAAGGTTTATGTTTAATATATTTGTAAATATAATTTAAAATGAATTATTTAATTACTGTTTTTATATTGTTTGAATTTATATATTAGAAAGAATTTAAAGAAAGAATTATTTTATTATATAATTATTTTCAAACAGAAAATAATTAAATTTTTTATTTAATCAACTTATTTTTAAATTATTTAAATAATTGTAATTAAATATCAATTTAATTAATAATTTGCATGAATCTATATCTTAATTAATTATTTGCATGAAATAAATTTGTTTTAATTATTTTCTGTTTTTAAATTTAATTTATGTTTTTAAATAATTTAAAATTTATATAAAATAATTAATGTGTTTTTGATTTGTTATAGGTTTTTTAAAATCGAGATTGAAGTAAGTTTTGGATTGAAGTAAAAGCTCATTTGCGGTAAAAATTACACTACAAGAAAACTGGGCTACGCCCACGGGATTAGCCACGGCCAGCAGAAGCCGTGGCTAATTTCTAACAATTAGCCACGGCTTTTTTAGCCGTGGCTAAGCCCGTGGCTAATCTTTATATTTAGCCACGGATTCAAAAATCCGTGGCTAATCCCGTGGCTAATTTTCCCGACAAATTTCCCTCCAATTTTTCATTGAATATTTAGCCACGGCTCTTAAAATCCGTGGCTAAAATTTCCCTCCAATTTCCACTGAAATGTAGCCACGGATTTAGGAGCCGTGGCTAATTTATTTGTCAGTAAATTAGCCACTGATATTAGCCACGGCATTTAGCCCTGGCTAATAATGATAATAGGGTTAGGGTTAATGTAAATGTAAATAATTAAGGTTAGGGTTAATGTAAATCTAAATATTTAGGGTTAGGGTTAGGGTTAGGATTAGGATTAATAGAAATTAACAAAAATTAGTAAAAATAAGTATATATACATATTTAGATAGTGTTAGGGTTAGAAATTAGGGTTAAAAGTAAAAGTTAGAAGTAGAAGTTAGGGTTAGATTATAGTGTTTTAGATATTATAAATTATAAAAAATTTAAAGTTTGATTATAATTAGATAATTATAATAATTTAAATTATAAAAATTATAAATTGAAGTTATTTTAGATATTTTAAATTTTAAAGTTAAAAAATAAATTTAAACAAGGTATTTTAATTTTTAATGTTACAAGTTCAAGTATTATAAAAGTTATTTTAAATTATAAAAGTAGGTTAGGGTTAGAGTTAGTCTAATTTAATATCAATTTAAATTTCTAATATAAAAATATCAATTACTAATATTTTTAAATTATAAATATCAATTTAAATTTAATATCAAGTTATTTTAAATTATAAAAGTAGGTTAGGGTTAGGTTTAGTTGTTTATTTAAATTATAAAAATTATAAAAATATCAATTTCTAATATTAACTTTAGTCTAATTTAATAAATTTTAATTTTTAAATTCTAAAATTAAATTTAATAAATTAGATATTTTAAAAGTTATAAAATAAGTTTATTTTAAATTAAAAAAAATTAAAGAAGTTATAAAATAATGTTTGTTTTTATATTTAAAATTTTAAAGTGAAAAATTAAATTAAAATGTTATTTGAAAGTTATAAATTCCAAATAACTTCTTTTTAATTTAGTGAATAATTTAAATATAAAAAATATTTATTTAATTAGAAAGATATTTAAAAAGATATTTTAAATTAAAAATATTTATTAACTTCATTTATTAAAAGATACCCACAAATCGTGAAAACCCCCAAACCCCTCCCCCATTCCCTCCCAACGGCAAAAAAAAGGAGTTCCCCTCATTCCCTCCCAACGGCAAAGGAGTTCCCCTCATTTCCCCCCCCCCAACGGAAGTGACGATTGCACACGGCCGCGGCGATTCCAACTGCAGCAGCGACCACACATAGCAGCGACAACTGCAGCAGCGATTCCTCTGTGGTATCTTGATTCGTCCTAGGTATGATGAATTCGATCACCCTATCTGGTGTTATATGGCATATGCGGAATCCATTTAACCTGATAAATGAATCGGCCATTAGTGATATTTATTTTATTAAACATGATTAAGTAATGCCCTGATTCCTAATGCCCTGATTCCTAATGATTAGTATCGATCTTTAACAACTGTTTGTTAAAGACATACTCGCTATTAACTAACTTTTTAACTGAAAATTTACTGAATAAAAATATCTACATTTTTAATGAATACTTAACTCATTCAACTAATTTTTAAAAGATGTAAAATGTAGTTATAAAAACATGGGGAATCGATGGATATCAGTAGGATTGTGAAATATCACCCAGTTTAATTTACTCTTCTAATATATATAGATAAATTTTCCTGGAACTAAATGGTTTGTTGAACATCAGAGGTATCTGCAATTTTTAATGGGAAGCATGGCATCTTGAATTTCTTCAAGAGGATCATAGTTGTAGAATATCAATCTAGATGAACAAGCTAAGATACCAAAATCTTGACTGCTGGCGATGTATCTGAAAACTTTTTGCATCAGAATCAGCACAAACACAATCTGTCAACCTGTAAATGTATTGAAGTAATCAGTAATGAAAAATGATAGGGATAAAAATCCACCAGTAGTTATATATATATACTTTCTGTAGATTAAGGTTTTCTTTGAAGGTGCTACAAGTTTCTTCTTCCCTAAAAAAAACATGCAACTACACAAATGCAAACAATATAAACATTCTAAATTTCATTTATTTCACAAATTCCCATTAATTGTTCTTCTAATCCTAGTATAAGCTTCTTGATCTAATGGTTTGGTGTCAGTCATCTGATCTTCTGTGGAGATTTATTCAAGACAAATGTTTTCTCTCTCTACATGATCTCTAGTAGCCTTAAGCTGATCGTGCTGATTATCATGAGCCCGACGACACTTAAAGTTATAACTGGTTGTCAATTGAGAATATCTTTGTGATCGAAGCATCTTTCAATTGATCCTGCAACAACCAGCTCCTTTTGACGAACTAACTCACTATATCGACCTAACTCACTAACTCACTATTTCTACCATGTCGTGTTTAATAAATATGCTAACATATACCAATTCCCTACCAATTGATTCAGTGGCATATGCTAACATAAAAATATTTGTGGTATGCGGATCTTAGACAGATCTTTCACATGCTCTGTTTCATTTGTTTTGAAAGTTAACCAGTTATAGAATAACCAGTTGAACCTCAAATCTGGTTTTCTCTGGACATGTCAGTTTTCTCTCTTAATTGTGGTTCTCTTAATTGCCAGTTTTCTCACGTCAAATTCTTCCGGCAGCGGCGACGTTAAATCCATAATCTCGGCAGTGATTTGCTAAATCTCTGTATTTCACAAGTCGATCTCCACTCCGGCACTCCCATCCTACACGGTAATGTGTATTCTATTCTTATTTTCTTTTAGTTTGGGACAAAAATAGATCTGTTAAATCCACGATTTGTTCATTTGTTTGTCCACGATTTGTTTAATCCCTAAAAAATATGTAAAATCCCTAAAAAAATTCTCTTGTTTGACCCAATATGTTCAAAATCTGATATAGTGATAGGGTAAAAAAAACATAGATTTCTCTGTTCTCTGCATTGCATCATCTATACTTATAATAAAAACTTATACATATACATATAATTGCCTTTTGTTTTGTTGGATCTAAAAGCATATACTAAGCCATGGGAAAATTTATTATTTCCCATGGGAAAATTTATTAATTCCCATGGGAAAATTAGGGCCTCAACTCAAATTCAGAGAAACCCTAGAATTAAAAATGGGCAATGCTGAGCCAAATCCTTAGCTTTAAAATTGTATTGGTTTAAAAACTAATTGTATTGGTTTAAAATTCTTAGAATGACGGATGATGATCGAACTTGGATGTATAACCGGCAAGATTCAAAGGGTCATCTAACGGTGGAATTTGGCAATGGCGTCCCTCATTTCTTGAAATTTGCAAGAGAAACACTTGGATGTGAAAGAATAAAGTGCCCTTGCTTTGCATGTTGTTGTTCATTTTATTTTTCGATAGATGAAGTGGGTATTCACCTTTACAAAAACGGGTTCATGGCTGATTATTCTATTTGGCATCAACATGGTGAAATCGATAGCTCAAGAAAAAAAGCACGGATAGAAATTTTCGAAGAATACGACCATACTACCTTTGAAGTTGGATCTAGTAGTAACAATCCAATAGTCAATATGGTTCATGATGCAAGTAGACCCTTCGTTATTGATGACCATCATACTGAATTACCCAATGTTGATGCCCAAAAGATTTACAATTTGTTAGAGAGTGCAAATCAGAAATTGTATGATGGATGTAAAGTTAAAACTCTAGAGGTATATATTGTCAAAAATTATGTGCATCAAATCAACATATGGAATACCTGAAGTTGCCATTGATACAATTTTGGAATTATGGGGTTCATCCTTACCAGAAGTGAATAATCTTCCAAATTCGTATTATAAAATAAAGCAAAAATTGAATAAACTTGGGATGAAATATGAAAAAATAGATGCATGTCAGAATAACTGCATCTTATATCGCAAGGACCATCAAAACATAACTGAGTGTCCGACATGCAGACACCCTAGGTACAAGACAATAACTTCTACAGGTCGAAAAATACCATTTAAAATTTTAAGATACTTTCCTTTGATACCCAGACTTCAACGGTTATACCACTGTTCAAATACTACAAAGGAAATGATTTGGCACAGTCAATGTCGGAAAGATATCGCCAATGAAGTTAGACATCCAGCCGATGGCGAAGCTTGGAAATATTTTGATCGTACTCACGAAAGTTTTGCCGCAGATATTCGAAATGTGAGACTTGGTTTGTCCACTGATGGATTTAATCCATTTGGTCATTCGAGCGTGCCGTACTCATGTTGGCCAGTTATCGTTACCCCATACAACCTTCCACCGTGGATATGCAACACACAACCGTTCATGTTCTTGACTATTTTGATCCCCGGTCCTCACAGTCCAAAGAAAGAAATTGACATTTATCTATCCCCTTTGATTGATAAATTGAAAATTTTATGGAATGACGGGATCGAGACATACGATGCATTTAAAAAACAAAATTTCTTAATGAAAGCGGCACTTTTGTGGACTATTTCAGACTTCCCAGCTTATGCAATGTTGTCCGGTTGGAGTACTCATGGAAAACTAGCATATCCATATTGTATGGGAAACAACAAAGCATTTTATCTCAAAAATAGTAGAAAGATATGTTTCTTTGATTGTCATCGTCAATTTCTTTCGGCAAATCATCAATATCGGCGACAGAAGGATAAATTTAGTAGAAGGATTGAAAAAGATGTTACGATTGAACGCCTTACAGGATATGAATTAGAATCTCACATCCTTTCTCCGGATGAAGTGATTTTTGGATTGTCGCACAAGGTCAAAGAATCCAATTTCGGGAAAACACATAA
>LFYR01001095.1:67651-88817 GCA_001185155.1 Zostera marina | reverse complement strand
GATTGTCACGTATTCATGCAGAGATTATTGCCTATCGCTTTTGATAATTTCTTACCAAAAGAATTTACTAATGTATTTACCGAAGTTAGTCGTTTCTTCAGCAACATATGTTCTCCAACACTTAAAGAAAATGAAATGAACAAACTTGGGGAATCAATTGTAGAGACGATATGTAGATTGGAAAAGATATTTCCACCTTCTTTTTTTGATTCAATGGAGCATTTGTTGATCCATCTTCCATATGAGGCTGAAGTTGGGGGACCAGTGCAATATAGGTGGATGTACCCTTATGAACGGTAATTCTCTTTTGCGAACAATCAATATTGTAAATTATATATTTATATGATATAAATATAATTTTTATTTACAGATTTATGTTTTTCTTGAAAAAGAAAGTCCGTAATAAAGCATGCGTTGAAGGGTCTATTGCAGAGGCTTATATTGCTGAAGAACTAGGTACATTTTTCTCGATGTACTTCGATAGTACGTTCATATCAAAATTCAATAGAAAATCAAGGAATTTTGATGGTGGGGAAATCGAATCTGGTGGTTGTTTATCAATATTTACTCAACCAGGTCGTGCTTTAGGAGGAAGTGTTCGTAGATATATATCTGATAGAGAATATAATGCTATAATGATTTATGTGCTTCTCAATTGCAATGAAGTAATACCATTTCTAAGAGAATTCGAAGAAGAAATGATTCACGAAAATGTAAACATTTCTGATGAGGAATTACAGAGAAAAACTGATTCTCTTTTTCATAAATGGTTCATAGATCGCATGAAGCATGGTCAACAAGATCAACGATTGCTTATTCTTTCGAAAGGTCCTCATAGAGAAGTTACATGTTATAAAAAATATATTACCAATGGATTTAGATTTCATGTGCAAAGTGAAGACAAAAGCAAAACGTCGCAAAACTGTGGTGTCATGGTTCGTGGGACTTCTTCTTATGGAGATGATGAATATAATTATTATGGAGTTCTTCAGGAAATTATCGAACTTGAATTTCTGGGTGATGATACTCGATTTTCGATGTTTAACTGTATTGGTATGATATTCACAAAGGAATCAAAATAGACAAGTTTAAAACAGTGTCAATTGACACACATTCTAAACAAAAAACATACGAGCCGTTTATTTTTTCCTGGCAATCTGAGCAAGTTTGTTATATACCTAATGTATCTGGAAAATCAACCGATTGGTATACGGTGCTTAGAACAAAAGCTCGAGATGTCATTGACGTTTCAGAAAAAGATTTAGATACATATCAAGACGATTTTAATGAATTTGATGTGAATGCAATCAACGATGACATGATTGATGATGTATCTTTGAGTGTAAATCATGTTCTTGAAGAAACAAATGTTGACAACGATATTCAATTAGATAATGTAGATATCGAATCCGATAATGAATTTATAAATGACGGTGAAGGATTTTAGTATGATTGTAAGTTAGTTCAAAATATAACGATTTTTTATGTGATGATCTTTTTTTGTTATAGTTAATAGAATTATGTCATGATTTTTTCCAGAAATGCCACGTGGACAAAGACGTAAGCGTGGTCAAATACGTCGACAACGACAATCTGTCGACAATGAGGTGGAATCAGCTCGTCGATGTACTAGAAAATTTTCAAAAGGAATTCCACAACCTTCAACACCATTTCCTGGAGTTGTTTTTCAATCTGGGTATGTAATTCATTTCAAAATCAAATAATCAAATAACTTTCTTTTCATTATATTAATTGAACTTAAAATTTAACTTACAGAATATTTCCAAATGATATACGAAAGCAAATTGGTTGTTTGGTTAAAGGATTTATTCCAGGAGCAGAAATCACATGGGCTCAATGGAGCGATGAGGATAAAGATATAATTTGGGACAAATTTTTGGTATGTTATGTGATTGTATGTCTTCTATATATGTGTTCAATTTATTTGATTATTTGAGAAATAACTCAATAATTTTTTCTGTGTAGAAATTATTTAAATTTGATGACCATGATCGTGCTCGGAATGCATTCAATCAGTACCTGACTATTAATTATCCAAAATGGCTTAGCAAAGCAAGACTGGATGCAAAGAGAAATGCTGGTGTCTCAGAACTTGACGAGACTTGCAAAGATTTCCCTCCAACATACATTACAAAAGAAAAATGGGGACTAATGATGGACAAGTTTTTGGCACCAGAGTTCGTAGAAAAATCAAAAAAGAATTCAGCAAATCGAACTAAAAACGACGATTATTTGGTGTACAAGGGTGGATCAAATTCTTTTGAAGCCAACTCCCATGCATTAGTAAGTTTATATTTTAAATTCATTTCAATTTAAATATTTTATAAATTATTTTAACTAGATTTTTTCGTATAGAGTCTCAAATTAGGTCGAAAACCGTCATTTCAAGAGGCATTCTTGTCAACTCATACGCCGTTAAATGATAGAGGAAAAACTATGATGGTGAGTGATCATTTATTAATTATTCATAATATATTTATTTTTTCTTAATTCTTTCATATTTGATTTTCGTAAAGGCCGAATATGAAAATTTGAATGAAAAACTTCGAAAACAAGAAGACAGTGATTCTGATTCTGATGACGATAGTAAAGATGAAAATTTATCGTCTCAAGGTTCAACTACATTTCATACGAAGCCTCTGTTTAAAAACGATCATATTGGACCTTGGCTGAAAACATCAAAGGGAAAGAAAAATGGGCGCATTCTGGGATTTAGAGTTGGCAATGACTCTATGTTATCAAATAAGAGGAGAAAGAAAATGAGCAATGAGGAAACTGAGAAGCACAACACTGAAGAATTTGAATTGGCAGTTTCCAAAGCCGTTGAAAAACGAATGGAAGCGTTCGAAATAGAAAACGAAAAACGATTTCGAATGATGGAACAACAGTTAATTGACAATATACATGTGAGTTTAATAAATGTTTTTAAATTAGTTTTTAAATTTATTAATTTTTGAATATCTTCATTTATTTTCAGGCTAATGCGACAAGCAACGACCCAAATCGTCCATCATCGAGTAATATTCCTGTTTCTTCTCAGTTGAACTAACTTATTCCATTATCGAGAAATTATTGGGAAAAAGATTTTACTTTGAATTCGACACCTCGACCAAAAGGTAAGACTTTAGATATTTTCAATATTGTTCAACAAAAAAAATTGTAAAACACTTACCTCTATTGTAATTGAAACACATAACTCTATTGTAATTGTAATCTCTATTATAACTCTATTATCTCTAATAAACACTTAATCTAATTTGTGATTCATTTGTGATTCAATATGTGAAATTTGTATGATTGAATGTACGTATGTGATTGGTGTGATCGATTGAATGTATAAGATTGGTGTGAATTGAATTGTATTTGCAGGTATTGAATTGTATTTAGGGTTGAATTGTATTTGCATGTATTTACAGGTGTGATTGAATAGTAAGGCTCTAAATGAGCACCCATATAAATAAAACATTTTTTTTTTATTGTATTATATTTTAGCGACGATTTAGCGACGATAAGTTGAAACAGGGAAAATTAAAATTTAACAAAAGCGACGATTTAGTGACGACTTAGCGACGACTTAGCGACGATAAGTTGAGACAGGGAATATTGAAATATATTGAGAGCGACGATTTAGCGACGATATGGCGATGATCTTTTTCAAATATTAGCGACGATTCAGCGACGATGCTATTTTTTGGCGCCAAAAAATAGCGCGCGTGTGGGATTACATCAGCGACGATATCCAACATCGTCGCTAAATTTTTAGCGAGGCGACCTACAGCGAAGCTTTAGCGACGATCAATAATCGTCGCTGAAACCAATTTAGCGACGATTTTTGACTTTCAGCGACGATTTTTGATCGTCGCTGAAACGCAGGAATCTTGTAGTGTTTATAATTATAAATTTTTATAACTTATTAACTTATAATTATTAAATCATAACCTTAACTCTAACCCTAACCCTAAAGTTATTTGGATTCGGATTGTTCGAAAATCCGGATAATTTATTCCGATTCGGATTATTCGGATATCCGGATAAATTCGGATTTTCAAATCCGAATTTTATTCGGTCGGATTCGGATAATTATTCGAATTCGGATTCGGATACCTGCATATCCGATCCGAATCCGACCGATATATAGTCTTAGATTGGATGATCAAACAGGTTGACGTAAACAATGCTTTCTTACTACGGTGACTTGCATGAAATAGTTAACATGGACCAACCACCCGGATACAAGAATCATATGTTTCCAGAACGTGTATGTGACTTCATAGATCGTTATATGGATTTCGACAATCTCCATGAGTATGGTACGAGAAGTTAAGGAAATATCTAATGAGTTTTGGATTTGTATCATCCAAAACGAACACGTCACTATTTATATATATTCCGGAGAGATGGAGTTACATTGGCAGGCCGTAAAAAGGGTTCTTCGTTATTTGTGTGGAATGATGGACTATGGGCTAAGGTTTGTAAAATCTCCTACAATACAACTACATGCGTATACAAATGCGGATTGGGCAGGTTGTCTGGACGATCGTCGCAGCACGGGAGGATTTGCCATTTTCTTATGCCATAATTTGATATCATGGTCCGCCCGGAAATAGAAAACGGTGGCTCGGTCATCGACGGAAGCGGAGTATCGAGCACTTACAAACACAACAGGTGAAATCGTATGGCTACGATCATTAATGTTTGAAATTGGTATACCACAAGTTGGCCCGACCATGTTATGGTGTGATAACATTAGTGCAACATATCTCACTGCGAATCCCGTCTTTCATGCACGCACGAAACATATGGAGATTGACTTTCATTTCGTTCGATAAATGGTTCGTCAAAATCACCTCCATGTTAGATATGTCTCGTCAAAGGACCAAATTGCGGACTCTTTCACAAAGCCTCTTCCCTTGGATAAATTCCGGCTCCTTAGAAGCAAGCTTCCACTTTGTTCAACAAAGGCATCAGCTTGAGGGAGGATGTTTTAATATTAATGACTCACTACATGGCAGTTAGTGATCATGTTGGTATAGATGTAAATATACCTAGATCTAAGGATAGTTATATCATTTGTATTTACTTTAATCACATAAATACAATGCCTTCCGGTGAGTTAAACATCAAGGCAAAATCAACCCAAAATCAGTCTGCAATCTCCCACTCCCGTCGTCCTCCAAATCATGTCATCTTCCGATGCAACTCTCGATGCACCAACTCCGACCACACGGATTGTTGATGCACCAACTCGCGATCTAACACTTCGAGAACTGTGAAAGAAGACATGATTAGCAGATTTATAGAAGTGGTAAAGTACATACAAATGAATTTAAAGGGGGGTACTGATGATACCCTCAGTCCACTATATGAGGCCCAAGGCTAATAGCAGTGACTCAGCCCGTAACCCAGGCCCAACAAGTATCTGATCCGGGTCAAACCTGAGCCCGACCCAAATATCACTCGGGTCGTTCCCGAGGATCTGAACCGACTACGGCTTAGACCGAGGCCCATATAAGCATCTGGCAAGCCCAACCCCAGTAGAAGAATAATACTGCTATTAATGTTGTCCGCATAGGGATCAGCAATAAACTACGGTTAACTTTAATGAGTCTACACTAGCTACTAGAGAGAGGAGTGAGATCTCGATCGACAGCCATCATTCCGGCCATGAGTCATCAATCTCCATAAACATAAAATTCCACTTATCACCTTTTCTGCCTACCTATGACATTTTGCTACCTACCTACCTATGACATTTTGTACCTACCTACTTTTACCTACCTCTTTTTTTTCAAAAAGGTGTACCATCAAACATCTCTACGTACTATCAAACATCCCTTCCTCCTTACCTTCACATCCATCCTTCATCTTTTTCCTTCTTAATTTTCTTGACCTCGCCGGAGTCGCCTGAAAATCATAACCTATTGTCATTTTTAGTTTTTTTCATAAACCATTCATCCCCGTCGGTATGTCACTCTTTCTCGTTTTCTATTACCATTTATATTATCACACGTTGTTTCTTAATACAATCTTATTAGTCTTATTATTCTGTCAACTCGTAGCCCCTTCTTACCATCATGCACTTGTTGGTCTTCATGAAGATATCGTAAGTCTACTCGAATTATATACTTGTTTATCACATCTACCATGTTAAATTCTTCTATCCATTGTTCCTTAATACATTCTTCGACGTCTTTTATATCTCACTACTCGTTCCTTTCTATAATCTCTTACGTCTCTCCTACAACTCTCTATTCGTTGTTTCTCTTACACTCTTCTACATCTCCACTGTCGCTATAGTCCTTGTTCTTTTTTACAATCTCGTTCACCCATAATATTTTTTTTCATAGCTACATAATAGATGACGATGTTCGGACATTAATTTCTATATATAGCCCTTTCCGTATCACCAATACCTTATCAATTGCCAATTCGTCTGACGCTTCACCACCATCACCTACTCCGTTTGTTGGTCAAATTTTTTTAGATTTGGAATCAGGTCGACAATTCTATTACTCTTATGCTTGGTCCCTTGGTTTTGATATTCGTCGGTGGTCGTCGAAAATCATTGATCCTGTTCTTCAATCGGAGAAATTTGTTTGTTCGAAACAGGGCGAGTCATCGAAGAAGACTGACACTATTCTTGTTCAATGTCACAAAATCACACACAAATCGCACAATTTGCGGGAGTCTTGCAAGACTCAAATTGTAGAATCTAAATTGCTGATACATATTAGTATTGATAATCATGTTTAAATTAACCCTAATCATGTTGTTATTCAATAGTGTAAATTGAATTTGAATTGAACCTAATCTCAATTAGGCTCATATTAAACCTTAGAATTATTTGACCATGTTTAAAATAAAGTTAAAGTCAAAAATCGATTTTGTAGTCAACATGTTCTATTTGGTATTCAATAGTGTGAATTGAATTTGAATTAAACCTAATCTCAATTAAGCTCATATTAACCCTAGAATTATTTGACCATGTATAAAATAAAGTCAAAAATCAAAACTCTAAATTCGTTGTCAACAAGTCAGCATCTTGTATTTGTGATTTATTTTTAATTACCATTGACTATTCTTAATCTTTATCTTTATTCAATGTATAAGATATGGAAATAATACAAAGATAAACATGGAAATAATACAAGAAAGACATGGAACTACTACAAAGTTGACATAGAAGGAAGAGAGAATCTTAACCACATTTTGGACTCTAGTTAGAGATCAAGGAACCATTGATTCAAAATCCAATGTATGGAGGAGATGATTTGGCCAAATCTATAAATAGAGGGGTATACTCATGCCAACGCCAACCACACATACAAGAGCTTTTCAAATCCACATTTTGAGCTCCACATTTCCACTCTCAAGTCCACAACTTCCAAAAGCTTCCAAGCTTTCAAGTTCTCCAAGTTGTGTTCAAGTGCTCTTTGCTCAAAGATGTTCAAAGCTCTACATTTCTTGTTCTAATCTTCTTGAGTTTCAAAGCAAGGTTGAAGTCTTTTATTCTTAAACTTTTCCACCATTTTCGTGTGTGTTCCACTTTGGTTGAGAGGGTTGTCTCAAGATCACAAAAGTGTAAAGAGGATTGTTGAGCTAAACCATAAAGCTTTAGGTTGGTTTTAAAGATTTTTCTGAAAAACTCTTAGATGCTAAGTCTACCTTGAAAGACTTAGGGTAGTTGCAAGTTTACTATAAAACTTGAGAGGTTCGTAAACATTGTAGCCTGTAAAAGTTTACAAAAGGTTCTTGAGTGTTGTTTCCTTTAAAAGCTTTGATAGATTTGCCAATACTTTTAGGCTAGTGAATTTCGTGGATCAGGTTCACGAGACTGGACGTAGGTCAGTTGAGACCGAACCAGTATAAATCTCTTTGTGTTCATTGCTTCATTTAAATCTCTAACCATTACTTAAACATAAAATCGACTACTACTATCTCAAATTACATTCGATTTTAAATCTATATATTTTATATATTTATCTTGAAATTACTTCAAAATTCTCGACCTGTTATCAGGTGCTCAAGATGCCATTTACTTTCAAATCATTTACTTTAAGTCCTCAACCTGTTATCAGGTGCTTAAAAAGGCTATTTACTTTCAAGTTATTTACATTAAGTCCTCAACCTGTTATCAGGTGCTTAAGAGGCTTGTTATTTTTACTAAGATTTATATGTGGTAATATGGGGTCTTTTAAGATCACACCATTGGAGAAGATAAAATTCCCTCTGTCTATGGAAATGGTAGAAGAAGTGGATCTCGGTGGTAATACGGGATCAGATTGGATCGCATCACGGAGAGAGCATGAAAACCTCCAACAAAGTACATGGTGGCATTTTCTATTAGGGGGGAGTCCTGGTGATAAAGGACCGTGCATCCAGATAACATCATTAGAAGTTTCTCTCACAGCATGGAAAGGGAGGGAATACTGGGAATACAAGATCTGACACACAAATCACATTAATGATAACCGAAAGCAACCCTTGAAAAGCTTGGTACGTAAGAGAGAGGGAGTACTGGTGATACAGTATCCCAGGCTTGGTCACATCACCAACAACCAGAAAATCGGATACTAAGCTAAAGAGAATGAAATGATCCATATAGGTTGTGGGAAGGTCCAAGGTCAACTTATGGGAAGGTTGACTTTTCCAGGTCGACATTGCCCAGGTCAACTTTTCCAGGTCGACTTTGCCCAGGTCAACTTCCTCAGATCGATCTAAGAAAGTCAAACTGGGAAAGTCGACCTGAAAAGTCGATCTCAGAAAGTCAAACTGAACCAGATCAGGGCAGTTAGACAGTTACAACCATAATGACTAGATTGCCCTCATAAGAAATTCTATAAATAGAAAGTTCGAGTAGGAAAATCATTAGGGAGATTGAATTCCAGAGAGAAAGTTCGAGCAGAACACCTGAAGAGCAATTGAAAAGTTCGAGCTGATTTCCACGTGGAGTTTTCGAATGTCGTTTGTTCGAAACGTCATCGAGCATTAATCGGGTTCCATCCTCATCAATTGGTTCTAGGTGAAGGAAATATTGACTGCTTGAGTGAGGGTCACAAAATGATTAAATTTGTGTGTGTGAATAGGAGCATGAGACGAGTTGAGAAGAATGTTCCTTCTAATCATAGGTGACGATTGGGGTAAAATGGTAAGTTGCACCTGTATCCGGGTATCATGAGTCTACATCAGTTTGGTCCAAGTCGTTTGTGGAGAAATTTGGATAAGTAATATATGTGTGATTTGTTGAGGATTGACGTGCAAATTGTTGAAATTGTCCCCTGGTTGATTGGCTGGAATTTTGAGAATTTTGCGTATAGGCTGGGGAATTAAATTGCCGGGCTGCTGGATTATATATTTGGGTTGGATTATATATTGGTGAATTTGGGGAATTAAATTGTTGGGTCGGGCTGCAGTAATTACTTAAGTTTAAAGTGGAATTTACGTTGGGTTGGGCCGGATATGAGGACTGGGCCGGGTAGGGTGAACAAGTAACCCTATATTGACATTTATAAGGGGAGTGACCCATGCCCCCACAGACTGGGCACGGGTCACGACGGGATTGGGCGACCCGTCCCCCTCTACCATTTCCACCGCCGGACGATGTTCCCCGGAACCTGCCGGACCTGCCAGAATGCGATTTCCCGTTCCCGGCGTTGAAGACCGACGCACCTCCGGCCGAAGTTTGATTCACCACCGCGCCGCCCGTCCCCCTCATTTGGAGTCAGATTTGGTGAGACACCATCACCTCCAAGAGCTCATCAAATCCGACGGTCTCTTGCCAGAGGCGAGGGTTGTCACAATCTCCCCGAAATCGGCCCCCAAGTTGTTGTAGACTGTAGCGTTGAAGATCCTTGTAGGAACAGCAGCTCCGGTGACAGTGAGTTCATCCTCCATTAACTTTGCTCGCCGGAGGTATGTTGCTACATTCTCGCCCGCCATGTGTTTGTTGTTTTGCAATTGCATTTATAGTTGGATAATTCTTGATTCAGATGGTCGGTCATATGTTGAGGCCAACGTTGCCCAAATGTCCGCTGTGGATTCAAGTCCGATGATTGTGGAAAAACACTTCCTCCGTTAGCGAAGAAAAAAATCCAACTAACAAGGAGTTGGTCCTTCCGCCACCATGCCGTGTAGATTGGGCATGACAAATCCGGAATTGAAGATGGAATCGTTCCGTCGATCAATGTTGTTAACCCAAAGCAATTCAATAGAGGAGTGAATTGCATCTTCCAAAGCAAGTAGTTGGTGCTTGTTAGCTTAATGTGGAGGAAGCTTTGAATCGATCCAAATGAGGGGGATCCGGTCAGAATTTGATTTGGCATTTGTGCCACAACTTGAGAATTGGTTCCGACAGATGGATCACCAATAGTTGTGGCATTGCTAGAGGGTAACGAAAGCATATCCGATAATGACGGATGTTGTGGCATTGCCATAAATTGAGCGCCAAGCGCTTGATTTACCTCAGGATTTCCAGCGATTGATACCATGTTGGAGGGATGACCGGAGGTGACATCCGACAGATTGGATGCATCATCCATTGCCGACGAGATCGAAATGATCTTGGGAGCCATAGAGAAGAAATTGAGCACCAGTACGGAGACACAAATGTAGAGAGTTTCTTTAGGATTGAAAAGCGTATGTATTGTATTGTATTGTATAGAGAGGTATTTATACATGTATTTGTAAATAACAACCCACTATGTATTGAGTGGGGGTTGTTATTTACTTTGTTATAAAGAGTAATAATAATTATAAAGAATATAAATTGTATTTGTTTAATTTATATTCCAATAAATACGGGGTCTTTTAAGATCACACTATTGGAGAAGATAAAATTCCCTCTGTCTCTGGATATGGTAGAAGAAGGAGATCTCGGTGGTGATACGGGATCAGATTGGATTGCATCACCGAAAGAGCATGAAAACCTCCAACAAAGTACATGGTGGCATTTTCTATTAGGGGGGAGCCCTGGTGATAAAGGACCGTGCATCCATATAACATCACTAGAAGTTTCTCTCACAGTATGCAAAGGGAGGGAATACTGAGAATACAAGATCTGACACACAAATCACATTAATGGTAACCGAAAGCAACCCTCGAAGAGCTTGGTACGTAAGAAAGAGGGAGTACTGGTGATACAGTATCCCAGGCTTGGTCACATCACTAATAACCAGAAACTCGAATACTAACCTAAAGAGAATGAAATGATCCGTATAGGTTGTGGGAAGGTCCAAGGTCGAGTTATGGGAAGGTTGACTTTTCCAGGTCGATATTGCCCAGGTCGACTTTGCCCAGGTCAACTTCCTCAGATCGATCTAAGAAAGTCGAACTGGGAAAGTCGATCTTAGAAAGTCGAACTGAAACCAGATCAGGGCAGTTAGACAGTTACAACCCTAATGACTAGATTATCCCCATAAGAAATTCTATAAATAGAAAGTTTGAGCAGGAAAATCATTAGGGAGATTGAATTCCAGAGAGAAAGTTCGAGCAGAACACCTGAAGAGCAATTGAAAAGTTCGAGCTGATTTCCACGTGGAGTTTTCGAATGTCGTTTGTTCGAAACGACATCGAGCATTGATCGGGTTCTGATGGGGGTGAAACCCGACCAGTACTCCAAGACGCGCAAGCAAGCGCCAAGCGGGGAACTCCGCGGGAAACCGGACCGGAACTCAAGTGCGCAGAGCTCTGCTTCGCTAGGAATTCTTCTACTCCAAATGACTTGCCTCCAATGAGTGGGGGGTGCCCTCTATTTATAGGGGTTCTTATGGGGGTAATCTGGTTATTTGGGCAGTAACCGCCTAACTGCCTAACTGATCAGATCGGGGCCCGAGATCGACTTTCCAGAGATCGACTTTCTGGGGGTCGACTTTCCTGGTGATCGATTTTATTCAGAAGTCGATCCCAGGGAAGTCGATCCTCAGGAAAGTCGATCTTCCTAGGATTCGACTTGGGACCTCCCCAACCCTAGAATAGGTACCTTAACTCATCTTAGGCTATCCGGACTTCTAGTTGCTGGTAGGTTGTGACCAGGTTCGGGATACTGTATCACCAGGTTCCATCCTCGTCAATTGGTTCTAGGTGAAGGAAATATTGACTGATTGAGTGAGGGTCACGAAATGATTAAATGTGTGTGTGTGAATAGGAGCATGAGACGAGTTGAGAAGAATGTTCTTTCTAATCATAGGTGACGATTGTCATAGCGTTATAGGATTTTGAAAAGTAGAGATTTTTATTTTTATTAAAAATAATAGTAGAAAAACAAAATTAATAAAGTTGCAAGTTTGGGTTACAAACAATTTACATGAATTATTTATATGTAGAACTATATATAAAGAATTGAAGTGAGATTGGGGCTAATGTTAAAAATAATCTAGATAACTAATAAGTTAAAGAAGAAAGAATATAAATTCATCTTTTAATATGTATTGTGTAAGCAAATAAATACATATTTTAGTTCTTATTTTAACTAATTCCTACAAATTTCATATTTTCAAAATAAACTAATGGAAAACCAAATACATTAATTCTATCTTAAAAATCTAATTTAGTGATGAAATTTTGGTATGACATAATATAAACCAGGTATGGTATCATCAAATTGATATCTGCAAGAATGTAGAAAAAAACTAAGTTAATATATTATGACATAATAACACTGTATTTTTAAATTAAAATATATAAGGAAAAAATATTTATATTGCAATATTATGAACAATGGATTAATGAACTAAAGAATATAAATAAATATTAAATCATTTACTAGAAAATAAATAAATATTAAATCATTTACTTCTTTTCAATAAGAAAGTCTTTGATTGTCTTGGGTAGGATGGCTTTTCCCTTTGGGCTGTGCTTACCTTTTCCTATCAAAAACACAATTTTTTTTGTTTTAATATCATCTTTTGACTTTAATGTCACAAATTCAATGTAATGAAATAATCAACAAATCATTGAAACAACAATGTATAAATGTATAAATTATGAATGATATAATTTAAATATTAGAAACCTGTGATAACACATAATTGCCTTGATTTTGGTCTGGTAATATTGAATTTCTTGTCAAGTTCGATTTTTAATAAATGCTCCTGTAATTTAGATACTGCTTCCCGAGCATGTAGACCATGCAAGTCTATTTTCCAAATATCATTGTTGTGATTTAGATTTAAAAATATTTTCTCAGCCGCTACTGCATTCATCTCTTCAACAAGTTTCCATTTTTCTCGGGCCTTGGAAGAGTGTTGACTTGCCAAAAAATGTTCACTTCTGAAAAAAAAGATACTTGCCATTTTGGAATAGTAAGAAGCTATTCTGTACATGAAACAAGACAAAACAAAACCCCACCATATTTAGAAAGTAAATAAACATTTAATCTATTTTGTTTGAATTTGACAAATAGAAATTATAAATACATTGCCATTTCAATCGCTTCTTTACGATATCTTCCATATACATCATCATTCACTTTTAAATCAGATTCTTGCCTTTTGGGGGTAAAGGAAGGTGATGTTAAATTCATTGAAGATTGAAGAATCTAGGAATACGATTTCTTTCCTTGAAATTACTCACCAACAACTTTAGCATCTTTCGAATTCATATTTGAAATAGGTGGGAAAGGGTTATCGTCAAATTTAGATTTTACAAATTCTTTCTGACGATGATTGAGATTTATCGAAAAAGCCAAACCAGAAGTTTTCCTCTTATTTTGCAGCTTTGAATCCAGACTTGAAATCAACGAATTCTTGACTTTAGGATCCTCTCAACGAATTCTCCCAACATTTTATCCCTTGCTTTGCTCATTAGAACTCAAGGAAAATCACCAAAGGGGGGATTGAGAAGAAGAATTGAATCTCCAATGAGTTATATATATATATATCTTTTGTATTACTTCTAAATAGACTATCATTCATTATCTCACAATCTTTTCTTTTTTAGCAAAGAAATTTGTGGAGACAACTAATTGAAAAATAATTTCAAAATTCACCACTATTGTTCCTTGTTAGCCATCGATGTAGATCTCATTTTAGTGATGAAAATAGAATATATTCTAAAATATTTAAGGCTGATATAGTCTCGTTAATTTGGGAAATTAGCCCTAATCATGTTAATATTCCATTTGGTAAATTGAAGTTAAATTAAACCTAATCTTAATTAGGTTCATATTAAACCCTAAATTTATTTGACCATGTCTAAATTAAGTCAAAAGTCAAAAGACGATTTTATGGTCAACAAGTCAACATAGTGGTCAATAGGGTGAATTGATTTTGAATTAAACCTAATCTCAATCAGGCTCATATTAACCTTAAAATTATTTGACCATGTATAAATTCAAGTCAAAAGTCATAACCCTAATTTCGTGATCAAAGAGGTCAACACTTTGTATTTAAGTATTATTCCTAATTACAATTAATTATTCTTAATCTTTTGTCTTATAGAAAATTTCAATGTAAGGATGGAAATAATGCAAAAGAGGAATTCATGGAAATAATACAAATAAATACATGGATTAAAGAGAAGCTAAACCTTGGTTAAAATAAAAGCTTATCATAGAACAAAGGAATAATCTCAACCACATTTTGAATTCTTGTGAGAGATCAAGGAACTAATTCAAGATCCAATGGAGGAGATCATTTGGCCAAAGCTATAAATAGGGTGGTATACCCATTGCAAAAGCCAACCATATCTTCAACTACTGGTGGCATACTTGCCCCAGTTCTCTTACTTCCCGCCACTTGCTCTTAAGCGGTAGCGGAGGAAGAAGCTCTCATTGTTTTCTTAGGAGCCATAGAAAAACAAAAGCGAATTGTTCCGAAAAAGCGAAAGCGAAGACTTGAACAAAGTAGCACAAAAAACTTAGCTAAAATCGACGATTTTATACTCTGTGGGTTTTTTGTCCAAAGTCAGTGATTTCCTTAGGAAATCCAACCAAAACTACAGACGAGAAGAATCGGCGATTATAATATGAAAATCGGCGATTTCTCACTTGTAAAAGTCAACGATCTCTCGGAGAGAAATCAAGCCGGACCTAGACAAAGAAAAATCGGCGATTATAATAGGGAAATCGGAGATTCAATTGTCCCACATACATCGCCAGCTGATGAAGCATGGGAAATGATACCATAGCTCGCGGTGGTGCTAGGTGATGTCGAAGGCTCTGGAGTCCACGATGCGCGCTCTGCGTCAAATCTTCAGGGAGGAATCGGTGATTATAAGTGTATAATCGGCGATTTGCTTCGTGTTCTGCTCTGGATTGGGATGGACCTCATATTTTGGATGGCGCCTAGAGGACCCCTTTTATAGGGCCATCCAGGCGCAATCCACGACGGTGATCACGCCCAACATTGATGGCACACGATTAATAACGTGAGCTGGAGCCGACTAACAGTCATGAAGTCGGCGATTTGGGGGGAGAATCGTCGATTTAATGGCAGGGTCGGAGAGTTCAAAGGAGCGATATCGGCAATCTGCTAGTATTGCGAGATCGGACGCAACTCGGCGATTTACCACTCAAATCGGCAATTTGGCAACCCAAGTCAGCGATTCACTAGTTCAACTCAGCGACTTAAAACCGTGGGAGCCTTCCGAGGGTCCGGCATATAGAGAATGAAACCCAAGTCCCTGCTGAGGGACGTTTTTGGGAGTGACTGGCGTTCAGTCATGTATCAACATTGAGTATTAAAAATTTTGATATCCAAGGAAAATTAAGAATATACGCTTGTTCAGAATATATCTCTTGTTTGAATTAATACGTAGACGAATATTGAATATACTGATATTGAAATTATATGCATTAAGTGACTCTAATTATTAATAAGGCATGAAATAACTTGAAGTTATTGTTTGATTTGAAATCATAATCTTCTTCATTTGAACGAACTAACATCAAAGTTACACCTTATAGAAATGATCATGTTGGCTAGAGAGTAACAATACATTTAGTTTGAACATTTCATAGAAGAAGACGGTTGATTGATGAGTTTCGATCATTTCCCTTTCTTTACATCATCTTCGGGATTACGCAGGGTTCCGCATATCCAGTCCATAAAAACGGTGTAATGACCATAATTGTGACGGTATGTCTTGTGATGTTCAATATGATAACCAGCACCCAAGATAGGCCATGATTTTCCATTGACACAATCATGGATATTTGCAGTCCATAGACCTTCAAGTAGGAGAAGAGCAATGTGGGTGGCGAATTGAGTTGGAACGAGAAAAATGGCAAGCAAATGTGGCAATGCTTGTACAATTCCATCTACCGGATTGAAGGCCAAACCTAGTCAAACAATTAAAAAGAGTAAAATATTTTTTTTTAGTAAATCTAGGATTTTAATGTAATTTAGTTGAAATCATATGTTATTTTTTTTATTATAGTAATTAATAATTACCTGCAAAGGGAGAAGCGGTATTCTCTTTGTTGTGGATATGGTGAACTGCATGAATGTACTTGTATAGAGGTTTAACCTCATGCAATTTTCTATGTGTCCAATAAACTCCAATCTCACACACCATTAGATATGCTGCTACGTGAACGAAGTAGAGTGGCCATCCAACTTCATTTATACTGGAATAACATCGAGTCCATCCCTTTTCGACAAGGAACTCTGAGAGTGCAGGAAGCGCAGAATACATCGGCAAAGCTTTCATTGCTACCAGCATTTGAACAATCATGGCCTTGTTTGGGGGCAAGGTATCTGAAATTACATAGTTAAATGTGAAACATGATATAAATGAGAAAATAAAATTTATTGTGAAATATGTGGCAAAAATATAACAATTATTCGTTGACCTTTAGCCAGGCGTCCCCTATGAACGAGAAAGCGAATGGATAAATAGGACACGAATGATGACAAGAAGTAAAGGATAGTTCCGGCCACCCAACTTCGAAGCCATGTTTGGGCCGGATGTGGTAAGTCCTTCCAAAGGAAACTAGGAATGGAATTTCCAAGCACAAAGTTATTGTATGAGGAAGCCTCGTCTACAAAAGGATGGTTAATGTACTCCATTTTGGACTTATTGATTACGAAGATTGATGGAAAACGAAGAAGGTATTTGGTGGAATTTATAGTGTCATATTTCTTAAGTGATGTGTGTGATGTATTCTCCTGAAGGTGATTGTAAAATAATTTCCAACAACAAAGCCAATAAGGTTGTACCTTATATTTGCAACTGACTATAACTGCTTTTGTTTAAATTACAAGCGTGAGACAATGTAACAAATTAATGAAACATATGAAACATCACTAGGTGTTTCTTATGTTTCTATTTCAAGAAAAAGGTTGAAGAAATATAATGTTGTATTTAACTACAATTATAAGGTAAAAATTGGTCACCAAAAAAATTGATCCCTTTTGTCACGAGAAACCCTATCACTTTTGAAGAATAGGTGATCAACTTCGTGGTTCATGGCGACTCAGTATGGGTTCCCTTTTTTTGCACTATTCCTGAGTTAATAAAGCATATATATGGGTTCCCTTTTTTTGCACTATTCATGAGTTAATAAAGCATATACAAGATCCCAACAACAACTTAGTACATCACTCAGTTTAAAATAACACAAATTAAACATTAATCCTACACTTCACTCATATATCTCTTCTTGAGATCACAAACCATCAAACATTTCACTTTTGATTACATGATTTTTTTGATTATCCACCTGATGAAGCACGGAATCTGCTACCAGTAGGCTCGCGGGGTTGCGAGGAGGGCCGGAGGCTTTGGAGTCCACGACGCGCGCTCTACGTCAATATACCTGCAGAAGAGGAGGGGAATCGGCGACTCCCTTGGGAGTAGGCGATTCGGGCTCCTTGGATTGCTCTGGTTGGAGTGTGTGTCAAGAGAGTGAGTTGAGGGTAGAGGTCCCCCAAGGACCCCTTTTATAGGGTCTTGGGGGACGTTTCCCCATTCATTCGAGTGGGGCCCACGCCATTAAGGTACCCCAATAAGGAATGCCTTAATGGCGAGAGTCCGCTCAAGTAACGGCTGGGAGTCGACGATTCAGGTATGGGAATCGCCGATCCAGAGGTTCAATCGCCGACTCCCCATGAGCCTAGTGGCAGCCTACCAGAGCTGTCCACGAGGCCTAGAGTTGGCGATTCCCCCCTGGAGTCGGCGACTTGGTAGTCCCAATCAGCGACTCCCAAGTGTTAGCTTGAGCTCTTGACGTAGACACGTGCTCCGCACCGTGGAAGCCTTTCCGGGGGTCCGGCATATAGCGACGGAACCCTATTCCTTGTCGAAGGGCGTTGCTGGGAGTGACTGACGTGTTCAGGCATGTCTCACCAGTACTCCCCCCTGAAGAGAGCATGGCAAAACACCCGTGTAGCCTCACCACCCTAAGTAAACAATGTCTAAATTAAGAGCATGTAAACATACTTAATCTAATTTCTTCAACACAAGATACAAGATAGAAGGATAGAACAAGAGGTCAAGGATAAAAAAAGAATCCCCATCTAGGGTGTCAAATAAAGCCCGGCTGGGGCTCGGCTCATTTAAGCTCGGATTTGCGAGCCCAACGAGCCGAGCCCGAGCCCAAGCCTCAAGCTCGCCGAGATCGAGCTTGGACATTCCAAGCTCGGCTCGGCTCGTTGGTAGGTATAAAAAATTAAAAAAATATTATATTTAGAGAGAATAGAGGTGTAGTATATTTGGTAAAAGGTTTGTTTAGTATTTGAGAGGTCATGGGTTCAATCCTCCATGTCTTCAAATAATTATTTTTTTTAATCCGAGCCCAGGAAGTACAAAAAACTAAAAACAAAAAACTATAAATACCTCCCCTGGTATAACACAGATGGTAAAACGTTTGTTAAACATGTGAGAGGTCACTGGTTCGATCCTTCATGTCTCCAAAAAAAGAATTTCTTTTAATTCAAGCCTGACGAGCCGAGCTCGAGCCCGAGCCCAGATGATATCTTGACGAGCCGAGTCCGAGCCCAGCTCTATAAGCAAAAGCTCGGCTCATTTGACACCCTATCCCCATCCCATTATATACGACATTTATGAGAATGGAGAATTAAAACGTGATTTATGAAAAGTTTTGTAAAATCTATAAGTAATATCGCTAAATACAAAAACCAGCTAGACACTTCCAATCAGAGTAATTTAAACCTAAGGATATCCCTCTCACAAATCTCTCTCGTTTACTCCATAGATATATCCATTTTAGTTTTACTCATATTGATGGGGGTGAAACCCGACCAGTACTCCAAGACGCGCAAGCAAGCGCCAAGCGGGGAACTCCGCGGGAAACCGGACCGGAACTCAAGTGTGCAGAGCTCTGCTTCGCTAGGAATCATTCTTCTACAAATGACTTGCCTTCAATGAGTGGGGGGTGCCCTCTATTTATAGGGGTTCTTATGGGGGCAATATGGTCATTTGGGCAGTAACCGCCTAACTGCCCAACTGATCCGATTGGGTCCCAGGATCGACTTCCAGAGATCGACTTTCTGGGGGTCGACTTTCCTGGTGATCGACTTTATTCAAAAGTCGATCCCAGGGAAGTCGATCATCAGGAAAGTCGATCTTCCTAGGATTCGACCTGGGACCTCCCCAACCCTAGAATAAATACCTTAACTCATCTTAGGCTACCCGGACTTCTAGTTGCTGGTAGGTTGTGACCGTGTTCGGGATACTGTATCACAAGTACTCCCCCCTCCTCTGCGTATTAGATACTTTGGGATACGTCTTTTAGTACTATGGTCTGTGTGTCGGACCTTGTACTATCAGTATTCCCCCCCTCTTTGCGTGCTGGGATGTGGATTTTTGGTGATGTCCCTGGATGTAAGATCCTCTCTCACCAGTATTCCCCCCTCTCTACGCCTGCGAGGTTGTATCTATGCTTCCACGGAGGTTTTCAGGCGCTTTTGCCAACTATTGTCCGGTTTGTCCTAGCCGAAGCATACTCCTTGCACACCTGTCCGGCCTGATTCTCCCGCGGAACCCTGCTTGCCCACCTTGACGCCTTGCCTGAGCTATCCTTGAGCACCGTTTGGGTTCTCTTCCCTGTGGCGGGATTTGAGAGTACCCGACCCCCTCCTTTTGTCCGCCTTTCTGCGATAGGGGTTGAGTGTGCTTCCTTGTCTACCCACGTTCATCCGTGGGTGAGGATTATTACTTGAATACTTGCCCCCTCCTTTTGCTCGCTTTTCAGCGACTGAGGCTAAGTGTTATTCCTCGTCTACCTACGTTCGTCCGTAGATGAGGATTGTTGTTTGAATACTTGCCCCCTCCTTTTGCTCGCCTTTTGCGACTGAGGTTAAGTGTGATTCCTCGTCTACCTACGTTCATCTGTAGGTGATGATTTTTGTTTAAATACTTGCCCCCTCCTTTTGCTCCCCTTTTTGCGACTGAGGCTAAGTGTGATTCCTCGTCTACCTACGTTCATCCGTAGGTGAGGATTGTTGTTTGAATACTTGCCCCCTCCTTTTGCTCGCCTTTTTGCGACTGAGGCTAAGTGTGATTCCTCGTCTACCTACGTTCATCCGTAGGTGAGGATTGTTGTTTGAGTTTATCCCTCGTCTAACCTACGTTCTTCCGTAGGTGAGGTTCACTCTTGAATACTTGCCCCTCTGTCTACGTTTTTTGTAGAACGGGGTGTGTGTTTAGCCGATGTGTCCCCCGTCTAACCTACGTTCTTCCGTAGGTGGGGTTCACTTATTGAGTACATCCCTCGTCTAACACTACGTTTCCGTAGGTGAGGTTCTCCCTTTAGCCGATGTGTTCCCCGTCTAACCTACGTTCTTCCGTAGGTGGGGTTCACTTTTTGAGTATATCCCTCGTCTAACACTACGTTTCCGTAGGTGAGGTTCACCTTTAGCCGATGTGTTCCCCGTCTAACCTACGTTCTTCCGTAGGTGGGGTTCACCCTTTTCGATGTGTTCCCCGTCTAACCTACGTTCTTCCGTAGGTGGGGTTCACTTTTTTCGATGTGTTCCCCGTCTAACCTACGTTTTTCCGTAGGTAGGGTTCACTTTTGAGTACATCCCTCGTCTAACACTACGTTTCCGTAGGTGAGGTTTACTCTTTTCTTTGAACGGGATACGCATTCTGATTCTGTTACCATTAAGACTTTCTCTGCCCACGTTCTTCCGTAGGTAGAGTTAATTTGGTGTCCTACTTTGTTACTGCGTCCAGTAATTGTAGG
>LFYR01001095.1:0-51586 GCA_001185155.1 Zostera marina | reverse complement strand
GCCGTCGTGTGGCCGTTGTCCTCGTGGTACTCGCAAAACCGGCGGGTGTCCCTGAACGCCGCCGTGTCTTTCCTCATTGGCCTTGGCGGGGGTAGGGTTCCCGTTCCGCTCAACGTGAGGAAAACCTGCCTTTGGTTTGCTGCCGGGGCGGGGCCTACTTCCCTCCGCCCCGCTGCTGCCGGTTCTGTATGCGGGCGTCTGTGGTGCCTCTGGGGGCTTGACCTGCAGTTGTTGGTGCTGAGGTTGGCTCTGCTGCTGCCCCCCCCCCCGTGTTTGAGGGGGCGCCCTTCCCCCTCTGCTGTCGCCGGCACTCCTAGATCTTCGCGCTCAGGTAGTCCTCCACATTGCTCTCTCCGTGGGATCTCTCCATGGCCTCGGCGAAGGTTTTCGGCGGCTTCCTTACTAGATCTCCCGCGAAGAACGTGGGTCGGAGGCTGTTCGTTAGGACGTACAGCACCACCTCTTCCGAGATCCCCTCAATCTTCTACACCTCGCTCGCGAACCGGTCCATGTACGTGCGCGTGCTCTCTGACTCTCCCTGTATGACGGTACTGAGGGCGGCCTTGATTTTCGGCCTTCTTCGGCGGTGCGCGAAAGCCGTCCGGAATACCGCTACTAGGCCTTCGTAGGTGTGCACGGACCCTGTCGGCAGCGTCCTGTACCAGGCTATCGCGTCGCCTGTCAGGGCCCTGCGGAACATTCGACACCAGACGTCCTTCCTGTTCGTCCTGTCCTCCATGTTGGTCTTGAAAGAGTGCAGGTGGTCCTCCGAGTCTGTGTCGCCCTTGTAATAAGGGATCTTCGGGGCCCTCCAGCCTGGCGGGTACTCCTCGTCCAGCAGGTGCTGCGCTAGGGCCTCTCCGCTGCCCCCCCCTGACGCCGGTGCCGCAATGGCTCGCGGGGCCTCCATGGGTGGGGCATCTCTCCCGGGTCTCCCGTTCGGGGGGGCCGGTCCGTACATGGGGTCTTCTCCTCCGCCCCCGTCCGACTCCAGGGTGTGGGGGGTCACTGTGAGCTGGTGTACCTGCTCCTGTAGCTGACGCTGGCTCTCCTGTAGGGTGGATATCAGTTCCACGAGCTGCATCCTTTCCCGCTTACTCTCCTTTTCCGCGCGTTCCCTTCGTCGGAGCCTCTCGTGCTCCCTTTCCCTTCTCTCCCGGGACCGCGACCGGGACCGCGTTCTCCTGACCCTGGGTGGGGACATTGGTCCGCTGCGCCGGCTCCTTCTGGGCGACTCCCACCCGTACCTAATCGCCGGAGTAAGCTCGCCGTCCAACCTAGTGCAAGAGTGACTCTCAGAATTATCAACCCCTTCCCCTGTTGGACCAGGGGAGGTATTTATAGTCTTCCGTCCCAGTCCTTGGGCCTCGTGGGCTCGTGCGCTGGGCCCGTCCGTTCGCCCGGGCCGCCGACGGGGCCGGTTTGGTCCATGGGCCGCGGTCCGCGGTCCATGGTACCAACAAAATCCATACGGCCATACCGTATTAGTCGAGGTACATATAACTGTGAAAAGTGTAAAATGGGATAACCCGAGACCCGGATAAGGATCCGATCCAAATACATTAAAGAAATGAAAGGGCAGGCAGTTTATAAAACGGGAAAGAACAGTGGGAGAAGGCACCGGAAATCATTTTCCATTTGTGAGTTTCTTCTCTCTGATATTCCGAAGTTGATCTCGGTGTTCTCGTTGTCATTTTGGTAAAACGTTGGATTTTCATTTCTCTCTTTTCACGTATCTTGTTTCAGTTGAAATTCCATTGTTTTGCTGTCCAAAGTTCTAATACAATAATCAAATTCCAGTTTCTCGATTTCGTGATCTGCTTCATGTTAAAATTTCTTTTATGAATTCTTGTTCCCCCCAAACACTTGTAGAATAAAACGTGTATTTTCTTTGTCTGTCAAATTCAGATCATTTTAGTAATACCAAACTAATTGTTCTGCAGTTTGATTCTTGACTTGTTAAAATAGGAGATTTGTTGTTCGATCTAAATCTCTTTCTTTCATTTAAATCAATTGCTCAATTCTATTCATTTTAATTATGTCCTGTTTTCCTTCATATCTTTTAATTCAACTACAAGTTTCAATTCCGTTATTTATTTTACTTAACCCAATTGTTCAATTCAATTTATTTTAATTCATTCCTATTTTCCTTTCAATCTTTTGATTCAATTACTCATTTCAGTTTTGTAATTTCTTTCACTTAACTCAATTGTTCGATTCATTCTGTCCACTTCTTTCTTTCTTTTAATTCAATTACACTTTCCAATTCAGTTCTTTCTTCTTATAAATTCAATTGTTCATCTTGAGTTAGAACATTGCAGAATTTTACCCAATGCAGAATATTCTTGGACTTCACTGAAATCTGAATAGATTTGAAACTCCCTAAAAGACGGCATGAACTGAATTACATAAAATTCTGTTTTGTCTATCTTCCTGTGTACAAATTCTATAGTGAAATTCAATTTTACTGAATTCAATTCGATTTCCCCCAAGAATTAGAATTCTGTAATAAAATTCAGATTATTGAATTAGTTGCTTTCATTCATCCTTAGTATGAAATGAATTACGTAAACACCTTATAAATTCAATTTTTCACAATAACAACATGCATTTATAGGTAAGGCTTTGGAAACTTTCGACTTAGTGGGCGGTTACCACATGGTTTGATGAATGTCCCTAGAGTCATCGAATCTATTTTAGGTCAGAGACCCTAGTTGGAGTCTTCAAACTTGCCATGGGTTCAATGACTCTTCTTGGGGTCGTTGACACACTTTATAGGCTGGTGACCCTGTCTGGAGTCGTCAAAGCTAACATGGGTTCGTTAACTTTCTTTATAGTCTGAGACTATTTTTCTACTTTCTTTATAGTCAAAGCTAAAATGTAAGTTTGCATATGATGGGTGGACAAGTTTGGAAAAATTACTATCACCAACTAGTAACGCTCAAGTAACCGTGATAAAAGAACAGTTAAGGGCATTGAAGAAAGTCACCACAGAAACAATGCAAGAATACATTGTGAGGGTAAAGGGACTGGTCGAATCCCTAGATGCTACAAGAGAAACTTTAAATAATAATTGCTTGAGGGATTACATATTAGGTGGCTTGTGGTTTGAGTATAGATGTTTACTGACAACAATAAGAAATAGAGCACAAGTGCCTACATTTGATGAATTAGCAGATATGCTGCTTGGTGAAGAATTGTTGATAAAAAGAATAGAGGACAGCCAATCCAAAGTCACAGTGGCTATGGTTGCAAATACAGGATATAGAGGCCACAGTCCTAACTATAGAGGAAACAATCCTAACTAGAGGTTATTCACCCAACTATAGGGGGAACAACACAAACTACAATTATAACTATAATCCCAATCCCAATTACTACCACAATCCAAATTACCATTCAGCACCTCAAAATTATCAACCAAACTATAACTACAGACCAAATTACAACTATAGACCAAACTACAATTCACACCCTAATTACAGACCATTTTACTCTAATCAACAACAACAAAATTATCACCAATACCCAAGAGCTAACATGATACCACCACCACCACCACAATAACAACAAAAGCCTCAATTACCACCAATACTCAAAACACCTTCTTCCATTGATCAATCACAAAGTTGCCAGATATGTGACAAGAAAGGTCACCTAGCTAAACAGTGCCCAGATTACAATAATTTCTCAGCACTGAATACTAGTACAACTAATATACCACCACACTTACCTCCACCAGCACCAGCATACACAACAGAATATACATATCCAGCCTATGCAGCAATCCAACAACCAACAATTCCAGCATATACAGAGAATTACCAACAGATTCCATCTTCTGAAATGGCAATATCAGCAACCACTACATTGGATGATTCAGCATGGTGCCTTGATTCAGGAGCATCCAGTCATATGACACCAGACCTAACTGCCTTCACAGCCTATGAAACAGCTCCAGGTACACAATATGTAATAGTTGGGAGTGGAGATTACTTACATGTTAAATATAGAGTTAGAGTAACATTGAAATTTAAAGGAAAAGATTACAATTTAGAAGGAGTTTTGTGTGTACCCGGGTTAAAGAAGAACCTTATGTCTATTCAAAAGTTATCTAGAAACTTAAATTTCTTAATCATTTTAATGATAAATTTTTTTTTATCAAGGACCAGGTCACTATGGAGATACTATTTTCTGGCAGTAGCTCAGAAGGCCTCTATTACATCTATCTAGATGACAAAGCTTTCTATGGTATAAAGACTACAAAGGATAGATGACATGACAGATTAGGGCATCCATCAGAAGCTGTGTTGAAGAAAACTGAACCAGAATTACAAATTCAGGATAAACAGGGAAACAAAATGAAGTTTTGTCAAGTCTTTCCCCTGGGGAAAGCACATCAACAACCGTTCAATAGAAGAGAAATAAGAGCTTCCACACCCTTAAGAACTCTACATATAGATCTGTGGGGACCATCACCTACAACATCTGTTGCAAACTTTAGATTTTATGTATCAATAGTTGATGAATATACAAGGTTTATATGGTTTTATCCAATGAGCAATAAATCTGAATTTTTCTCTATTTTTACTAAATTTCACAAATTAATAGAAAATTATTTGGGGATGAAAATTAAAGAAATTTCTAAATTCTAAATTTAAAAGATATTTAGAAGAACAAGGGATAAACCATAAATTATCATGCACTTATACAGCACAACAACATGGATTAGTGGAAAGGAGACAAACAAATAATTGAAGTTGAAAGATGCTTAATGAAAAAAGCAGGCATTCCTCAAGAATACTGGCAGGAGGTATTCTCATCTGCTGCATACTTAATTAACAGATTGAAAACACCTAACCTTCTGATTCACTTTTTAACAGAGATATAACTCATCCTCAAAATCCACCAAGTCAAACTGAAGTTCAAAATTCATCCATAGAGTCAAGCGTAATTAGGTCAAATAACAATATGGAACCTGCCCCAGTAATTGTTAATCCAAACACTGAGAATGGGATTAACTTGGAATTTAATCCAAGTATAAATCCATCCGCTACTCTGGACACTCAAGGTCAGAGTAGTTCCCCTCTTCTAGACTTAAGAAGATCATAATGGATTAAATTCCCAAATATATTATATAAAAACTTTGATATGACTTCTGATAAATGCAATAATAATATAACTATTACTGATGATATTGTGGAGCCAAATTGTTTCTCACGGGCTAATAAACAGAAATGCTGGAAAGAGGCAATGGAGGAAGAGATGAAAGCAATAAGAGAATACGATACATGGGTATTGGTACCAAAAGAAGAATTTATGAATGTCATAGGATCTAAATGGATATATAAAGTAAAAAGGAAGCATGATGGAAGTGTGGAAAGATGTAAAGCTAGACTAGTAGCTCAAGGGTATAACCAAGAAGGAGTGAATTTCCAATAAATTTACAAATTCCAATGCTGATGCATCATTGTTTTACAAAGTAAAGGGTGATCACAAACTGTTAATATTGGTGTATGTGGATGACATTGTCATCACAGGAACAAATGAAGAAGAAATAGATGAAGTGGTGAAGAAACTATGTCAAACATTCAAATGTAGAGACATGGGAAAATTAAGTTTTTTCTTGGGAATTCAGTGTATCTATCAAGAAGAGAATATAGTACTATGACAAGAAAAATATGCAAAGGATGTATTAAAAAGGTTTGTCTATAAGCATTCTAATCCAGTTAGAACACCAATGATTCTATCTACAAAGTTACATCAAGACATGGGAAATCCATTAGATGATATTACAATCTATAGAAGCAAGGTGGAGAGTTTACAATACTTCTCACTCATCAGAAATCAAGTATGTCAATTTTTACAAAATCCTAAAGAAGGCCACTTAATGGCAGTAAGAAGAATACTGAGATACCTACAAGGGACTTCTAATTTAGGTCTACAGATTACTAAGGAATTAACGAGAGAATGGATTTAATTGCCTATACAGATTCAGACTGGGGAGGATCATCTGATAGGAGGTCAATAACAGGGTCAAGCATATGGTATGGAAACAATTTACTCTCTTGGTCTGCTAAAAAGCAACCGGCAGTATCAAACTCGAGTGCTGAGGCAGAATTTAAGGCCATGACTCATGTAACATCAGATGTTAGATGGTTCTACTACCTCTTTAGAGAATTGGAAATAAAATTAAGTTTTCCCCCAACACTACTATGTGACAGTAAATCAGCCATATTCATGGCTAAAAATCCAGCAATCACTTCACGTTCCAGACACATAGAGATTAGCTATTATTTTGTACGAGAACTAATTAATAAAGGAATATTTTAGAGTTGAGTATGTACCAACAATCGAACAATTGGCAGATGGATTCACAAAAATTTTGGGTACTGAAGGGTTCATGCAGTACCGTCATCGCCACAAGCTTGTTCCATTTATCGTCAGGCCATCAGAATCTGTCCAATTACTCCAACAAGCACAATCAAATCTCGCGAGATACATTCCGCCAGATTTGAGGGAGGATGTGAAAAGTGTAAAATGGGATAACCCGAGAGCCGGATAAGGACCCGATCCAAATACATTAAAGAAATGAAAGGGCAGGCAGTTTATAAAACGGGAAAGAACAGTGGGAGAAGGCACCGGAAATCATTTTCCATTTGTGAGTTTCTTCTCTCTGATATTCCGAAGTTGATCTCGGTGTTCTCGTTGTCATTTTGGTAAAACGTTGGATTTTCATTTCTCTCTTTTCAGGTATCTTGTTCCAGTTGAAATTCCATTGTTTTGCTATCCAAAGTTCTAATACAATAATCAAATTCCAGTTTCTTGTTTTCGTGATCTGCTTCATGTTAAAATTTCTTTTCTGAATTCTTGTTCCCCCCAAACACTTATAGAATAAAACGTGTATTTTCTTTGTTTGTCAGATTCAAATCATTTTAGTAATACCAAACTAATTGTTCTGCAGTTTGATCTTTGACTTGTTAAAATAGGAGATTTGTTGTTCGATCTAAATCTCTTTCTTTCATTTAAATCAATTGTTCAATTCTATTCATTTTAATTCTGCCTTGTTTTCCTTTCTATCTTTTAATTCAACTACAAGTTTCAATTCTGTTATTTCTTTTACTTAACCCAATTGTTCAATTCCATTTATTTTAATTCATTCCTGTTTTTCTTTCTATCTTTTGATTCAATTACTCATTTCAGTTTTGTTATTTCTTTCACTTAACTCAATTGTTCAATTCCATTCTGTCCAGTTCTTTCTTTTAATTCAATTACACTTTCCAATTCAGTTCTTTCTTCTTATAAATTCAATCGTTCATCTTGAGTCAGAACATTGCAGAATTTTACCCAATGCAGAATATTCTTGAACTTCACTGAAATCTGAATAGATTTGAAACTCCCTAAAAGAGCTATTCTATTTTGTCTATCTTCCTGTGTACAAATTCTATAGTGAAATTCAATTTTACTGAATTCAATTCAATTTCTCCCAAGAATTAGAATTCTGTAATAAAATTCAGATTATTGAATTAGTTGCTTTCATTCATCCTTAGTATGAACTAAATTACACAAACACCATATAAATTCAATTTTTCACAATAACAACATGCATTTATAGGTAAGCCTTTGGAAACTTTCGACTTGGTGGGCGGTTACCACATGGTTTGATGACTGTCCCTAGAGTCGTCGAATCTATTTTAGGTCAGAGACCCTAGTTGGAGTCTTCAAACTTGCCATGGGTTCAGTGACTCTTCTTGGGGTCGTAGACACACTTTATAGGCTGGTGACCCTGTTTGGAGTCGTCAAAGCTAACATGGGTTCGTTAACTTTCTTTATAGTCTGAGACTATTTTTCTACTTTTGTAAATGTTCAATCTTGGTTGTCTCCTTTATAGGACTCTGGTCTTGTTAAATTTGGTCGATAGGGGATGGGTGAATCCCTATATCACTATTACTCCCCCTCATCGTAGGTTGGAGCTCCTTCTAGGATTCTGTCTGGTCTGGTCACGTGAAGATATTTTCAAACTTCTCTTTAGGAGCATGTGTAAATTCTGCATGTTTGTCAAAAGATATTCATCGTAGCTTTTGGCTATCCCCACTTCTTTTTCTTAGGGATAAGAGATTTTGATATTACCCTTCTTTGGGAATATTACTGGTCTGGCCATGTTTAGACGCTTTCTGTAGAAATAAAATTCTCAATGACATATTTAGTTGTTAATTAATTTTAAGTACAGTAAACTCTAATTGACGAAATATAGAAATATATGAGTTAAAGCTACATAGATAAATCTATTAAACTCATATAGATAAAATTGACTTGATATATGATTAAACTAAAATGAGATTAGTATTAATTATTTCCATCAAACAAATCTTTATTATTAATCAAGTTAATTATTGAAGCTTGTATTTAATTATGCACACCTATTTGCTTGCATTAACTCTTGTTTTAGGTTGATCAATGTCTTAAAGGTTAATCAACAAGGTGTGAGAACTACAACTATTCACTCAAGCTTCAAATGGACTCAAGATGTAAAAAACGTGTAGAAGTGCAATCATGATAAAAATTCCAAGAGCATATCCAACATATTAACTACAAGGATCTTGGATTCAATGCTACACAAAATCCTAGTTGAAGAGTTCAAAATTGGAGAGTGCAAAAACGTGTGGAGGTTTAATCTCCCAAGATGAAATCCAATCAAGATCTTGAATTTAATGTTACACAAAATCCCAAGATGAAAATTCAAATTCAAGAGAATCTCTCCACCAACGAAAATCGCCCATGGAGTATTCAATGAGGGTTTTTGAATCTCTTCTTCTTAGTTTTTTGAAGATGAAGAATTTACCTCCATGCCACCAACGTCCACTATAAAAGGAGGTACACACCCAAGAGCTAAAGTCATCACTTGCCATCTTTGCTAAAGCTCTCCTTGGATCAAAGCTCTACTTTCTTACTCTCTCGCTCTTTCTCAAGCTCTAGCTCTCGTTCAAACTTTGTGTGGGAGTTGCTCTCAAGGTTGTGTGCTCTAGTTCTTCAACTTCTTCTTCCCCTCTTGTACGTTTGGTGAGACATGCCTGATTACGTCAGTCACTCCCAACAACGCCCCTCAACCAGGACTAGGGTTCCGTCGCTTTACGCCGGACCCCTGGAAGGCATCCACGGTGCGGAGCAAGAGTCTACGTAAAAGTCCTCAAGTCAACATATGGGAGTAGCCGATTCCAGTGGGGAGTAGCCGATTCCAGTGGGGACTAGCCGATTCCAGTGGGGAATAGTTGATTCCCCTTGAGTAGGCGATTCCCACCTGAGTAGACGATTCCTACACCTGAGTAGGTGATTCCCACAAGGAGTAGGCGATTCCCAGACGTTACTTGTGCTGGCCCACACCATTATGGCACCATTAACCGGGCGCCATAATGGTGTGGGCCCCAGACCATTGAAGGGAAAAACCTCCCAAAGACCCTATAAAAGGGGTCCTTGGGGGTCCTTCATTCTCATGTCACCTTGACTCGCGACACTCCACACCAGAGAACCAAGGAGCCCGAGTCGCCAACTCCCACACCTGAGTCGCCGACTCCCCTCCACTTGTGCAGGTATTTGACGTAGAGCGCACGTCGTGGACTCCAAAGCCTCCGGCCCTTCTCGCAACCCCGCGAGCCTACTGATAGCAGATTTCGTGCTTCATCAGTTGGCGCCATCTGTGGGACTATCGAACTACGATATCCTGTCGTAATCGCGAATTTTTCTTCGCAAAGTTCGGCTCGATTCCCTTAGGGTGAATCGCTGACTTTGTGTCAAGGAATCTCCTATTCACACAGGCAATCGTCGACTCCACCTAGTGAGTCACCGATTCCGGGTTATTCTGCTAGCTAAGAGTGTTGTCCACGGTTTGGTTCAAAAAGACCATAAGTTGAATCGTCGACTCCACATAGGGAGTCGCCGATTGCTTTAGGTTTTTGAGCAAGTGCTGTCAATGCCTTTTTCTCTGGTACTTACACTTTCACATAGGTTGAATTTTTCATAGAAAATCACCTATCCTCACCTGAGTCGTCGATTCCCACTTGAATCGACGATTCCCACACTGAGTAGGCGATTCCCACAATTGAATCGCCGACTCCCACACTGAGTAGGCGATTCCCACACTTGAATTGTCGACTCGATCATCTTCTTTATTCATCGCTTCGGCTGAATAAGACCACACTGAGTAAGCGATTCCCACAATTGAATCGTCGACTCCCACACTGAGTAGGCGATTCCCACACTTGAATTGTCGACTCGGTCATCGTCTTATTCATCGCTTCGGCTGAATAAGACCACACTGAGTAGGCGATTCCCGACTCCCACACCGAGTAGGCGATTCCCACAATTGAATTGTCGATTCGGTCATCGTCTTCATTCATCGCTTCGGCTGAATAAGACCACACATAACCCAGCTCTTTTACTGAAACGATAATCTATCGCTTTGGCTGGATTCGCATCGTCATTTCGGTAAAAAAAAGAGTATGGGGCTTTTTACCTTTTTTCACTTCCAGTGATTTTGTCGGTCCATCTCCGGAATACCCAGATCTGATTTTGGCATTCTACGACCACACTTCACGTGAAAAAAGTTTTCTCTACGAGTACAAAAGAGAAGAATTTCCCAACAGTGCAAGAAATCTTTTCTGGGAAAGGTCTAAACAGGCATCCCGAAAACCACCTCCGGCAGAACGATTTTCTGCAGAAAAATTGCAAAAAAAATTTCGATATTTTTTGCTAATTTCAAACTTTGGGGACTAGTAGTACTGCTCAAGGGGGTCACAAAACTACAAAAAAATATTATACAAATTTTTTTCTGTTTTGTGACACCCGGGGGGGCAGGTACCTACCCATAGCTTCCGACACTTCGGAAGAACTTCCACTCGTAGTCTGTTTCTTCGACCCGATAGAAGCAACCATCTCATTTATGGCTCCTTTTACTAAGGATCATAAAAAGAAAGCTCCCTCTATTGCTACCGAAGTAGGAGCTTCTGGTAGGAGGGTTGGTTCCCATACTGTACCAACCTCCAATATACCACTATCGACACATGAGGTGCCCTCATCACTCCCATCAAATGGGGGAGTGAACCTAACTCTTGCGCTACAAGAGAGGTTGATTAACTTTATGGATTCCATAGAAAAAAGAGTTAGCAACCTCGAGAAAGCGATGGTCAACAAGACCATCATCCACGAAAGAGCGGGTGAATCTGGGTCTTACTATTCTCCATCTGCGAAGAAAAAGAGGAAATCTCCAGTGCCTCCTAAAGAAAAGGCTGGACCTAGCAAGAGTCGCACTCACAAGACTCTTACAACAAAGTTGGTGGAAGATCTCCACCGGAAGCTGGCCGACAATCCGGTCGCCAGCAATCCAATCGAGCTCATGAGAATCAAAAGCGCTCCTTTTCACAAGGACCTTTTGAAAGAATCTTTTCCACCAACCTGGCGGGTACCCAAGATAGAAACGCACGACGGTTCGAGTGATCCAAAAGATCACATGTGCCAATACACTACTGGCACTACGACAAAACAATTTGTCTCTGAGGGATTACACGATTTAGTTCACTTTGATGATTACAAAAGTGAACGACCTAATCTCGAGTATGATCATAGCGGGGTACATGAATGGGCTAGTACCCTACTTCCCTTTGGCCCAGAATCTTACGCTCCATAAAGTGGAGACCCTGCCCGACCTCTTCCAACGAGCTCAATCGTTCATTGAGATAGAAGAAAAGAACAATAACAAGCTGGACGGAGTCGAGCCGCCCAGCCGGAAAAAACCTCGCTATACTAAAGAAGATACATATGAGGATACAAGTTCTCAGTCTAAAACCTCGACTAGTCCTCCTCGATACAGAGAGAAGCTTCTCATCAGCAGTTATGACCACCACAGTCATAACTCATACTCTCAATCTGGTAACAGTTATGGCCAAGAAAACCATAGCTCACACTCTCGGCCCAATGACAGTTATGGCCATAGCCCACGCTCTCAATCCTATGACAGTGATGGCAACCAGAGCCACAGTTCACACTCGCAATCAAGTGCATCACGCTAGTAGTGAGGAACTATCATCTGTTAGAAGATAGGATTGGCCAGAGTAATCATGCAGGCTATGCTTCTGTCAGTGGCAACCAGCGACCAAAACATATTGATTCTTTTGTTTGTCGCTCATACTATTCTTATATATTCTCAATAGAGATATTATTCTAAATAAATCTCTTTTTAATCCATAGAGATACTATGCAATATGTATACAATATCATATTTAGAATAATCACCTATCGCTTCAGACGGATCAATCATCCATCGCTTCGGCTAGATGACGTCCGTCACTTCAACCTCATATATCATCCATCTCTTTGGCTGGATGATACCCGTTTCTCAGACCTAACTTATGACCCACGAGTCTAAGTGATGGTTACAAAATCCAATTTACGTCCATAGTGGCTAAGTTGTGATCGCAAGTCTAGTTTACGATTTATAAGTCCAAAGTGCGACTTAACAATCTAAATCGGACTCTCATTTACGAATCTAGCCCCGAGATTCTAAACTTACGACTACAATCAACGATATCCTCGTTTTAAATCTATTTTGTCGCTATGGCCTTGATGAGGATCGAGAGTCGCTCTGTCGCTATGGCTGGAGCTTGGCTAAAACATCAGGGTTCAAATCTAGAATTGTAGTCCTAAATTACAAAATAAAATAGTTAGATTTTATCTTTGTAATCCTCATTTCTAAAAGTCAGTAAAGTTGACACTCTTTCCAAATCACCTACCTATGACTCTAACTAGTACCCTACCATAGAAATCTATTTTGTCGCTTTAGCTTTAATAGATCCAGGTCCATTTTGTCGCTTTAGTCTTAATGAACCAAAAATTATTTTGTCGCTTTGTCCTTGATAGACTTGGAGATCATTTTGTCGCTTTGGCCTTAATGATCTCAACCCATCTTATCGCTTTGGCCTTGATGCGGCTCCAAAAGTTACTCTGTCGCTTCGGCAGAGTTCAACTACATTAGGGTATAAGTGTAGAGTCTTAGGTAGTTGATAAGTACAAATGAACCTAACCCTAAGAGGTTCTATGTACCCACAATACATAAATCAATTTTGTCACAATGACCTTAATAGATTAAAATCGTTTTGTCTCTATGACCTTAACGATCCTACTCCATCTTGTCGCTTTGGCATTGATGCGGTCCCAAAAGTTACTCTGTCGTTCCGGCCCGAGTTCAACTATATTAGGGTATTGATAAGTATAAATGAACCTAACCCCAAGAAGTTCTAAGTACCCACAACACATACGAAAATCTATTCTGTCGCTATAGCCTTAATAGATAAAAAATCGTTTTGTCGCTATGGCCTTAACGAGCAACCCCATCTTGACACTATGGCCTTGATGAGGGTAAAAAGTTACTCTGTCACTTCGGCCAAAGTTCAACTACACATTAGGGAATGAAATCTAGAGTCTTAGGTTCTCAAAAAAATTCTAAGTCCTATTCCAGATAGTTTTTGTATCTCCAACTTATTACGTCAATTAGCTTTGCGAGTCTCGATTAGTTGTGAAGTTTAATTTATTTCGCGAGTTTAGCCGTAGACTGAGCTACGATTTGTACGACCAAGTCTACGCCCAGAGTGACTAGCAATAGGGTTAGCAAAGTCTAATTTACGTCCAGAGTGGCTAAATTACGACTTGTGAATCTAGTTTCGGGTCTTAGTTATAATTCAAAAAATAAATTAAGTAAACAATTAATTAAAAAAGCAAAATAATTGATTAACTTGAGTTCCAAAAAGATTACAAAAATGTCAAAATATTCCAAGAGGGAGTATCACAAGCTCTCTCCGACACTTCTGTCGCTTCGGCCAGAAGTTGTCACATTTCAAGAGGGAGTTTTACAAGCTCTCTCCGACACTTCTGCCACTTCAGAAGTCGTCACATTTCAAAAGGGAGTATCACAAGCTCTCTCCTTCTGTCGTTTCGGTCAGAAGTCGTCACATTTCAAGAGAGAGTATCACAAGCTCTCTCCGACACTTCTGTCGCTTCGGCCAGAAGTCGTCACATTTCAAGAGGGAGTATCACAAACTCTCTCCGACATCAGGGTTCAAACTTAAGTTGTAATTAGAAATTACAAACGTAACCCTCGAGTTTGAAATATTTGCATACTTCGTATTTGTCATTCACGCTATCTTTTACAACTCTACGTTAATCTGGATGTATAAATTATCCGCAAATTTAACCGTAGGCTGAGCTACGATTCGTACGACCAAGTCTACGCCCAGAGTGGCTAGCAATAGGGTTAGCAGAGTCTAATTTACATCCAGAGGGGGAGTATCACAAGCTCTCCCGACACTTCTGTCGTTTCGGCCAGAAGTCGTCAAATTTCGGGGGGAGTGTCACAAGCTTGCCCGACACTTCTGTCGCTTCGGCCAGAAGTCGTCAAATTTCGGGGGGAGTGTCACAAACTCTCCCGACACTTCTGTTGCTTTGGCCAGAAGTCGTCAAAAATTGAGCACGGTAAGATCTGTTGCTCGGCCAGATTTACCAAGGTTTTATTGAGCAAAGGAAGGGCATCACGAAAGGTAAAATCGCACGGTAAGTAAATAAAAATATGCGTTTTGGACTGATCTAGTTGTTTTGCAGGATGTTTCCTTTTTTGCAGGTAAGATTCCGCCATCTTGGCCAGGATCAGATTCTGATAGTGAATCTGTAGCCTTGACCGGAATCAGATTCTAATAGTGAATCAACAGATTCTGTCGCTTCGGCCAGAATCAGACTCTGATAGTGAGTCGGTCTGTCTTGTCGCTTTGGCTTTGACAGACCAGAGGTCATTTTGTCTCTTTGGCCTTAATGACCTCAAGGGGGGAGTATCACAAGCTCTCCCCGACACTTCTTTCTCTTCGGCCAGAAGTCGTCGAATTCCATTTTTTCGCTTTGGCCTTAATGGACCAAAAATTATTTTGTCGCTTTGGCCTCAATAATTCTTCTATCTTGTGACTTGAAGATCATTTTATCGCTTTGGCCTTAATGATCTCAACCCACCTTGTCACTTTGGCCTTGGTGGGGTAACCGTCGTTGCGGACATAAAGTCGCTCTTGCTCAAGGTGGACTATAAACATCAGTTCTGATAGTGAACTAGATTCTGATAGTGAATCCACGCATTTTGTCGCTTCGGTCAGAATCAGATTCTGATGGTGAATCCACGTATTCTGTCGCTTCGGCCAGAATCAGGCTCTGATAGTGAGTCAGTCCATTTTGTCGCTTTGGCCTTAATGGACGGAAATTATTTTGTCGCTTTGGCCTTAACAATTCCCTCTCATCTTGTCGCTTTGGTCTTGATGATGACACAGCAAAAGTCGCTCATGATCAGAGTTGGATTATAAACACGTAGTTCCGTTGTCCTAGAACTAGATTATGATAGTGAATCAATCCATCTGATAGTGCATGGATAACGGAGTCATTGTGTCGCTGTGGCCGCATTGTTTCGATCCCATCTTGTCGCTTTAGCCTTAATGCGGATCACCTTGCTTGGAGGGGATATTGGCGATACACGCATGTTTCTTGTGCTCTCTTCAGGGGGGAGTATTGGTGAGACATGTCTGATTACGTCAGTCACTCCCAGCAACGCCCCTCAACAAGGACTAGGGTTACGTCGCTATACACCGGACCCCCGGAAGGCATCCACCGTGCAGAGCAAGTGTCTACGTCAAATACTCAAGGCCACACCTGGGAATCGCCGATTGGGACTACCAAGTCGTCGATTCCAGGGGTGCATCGCCGACTCCAGACAGGGCACTCAGGTCTGGTAGAGCGAGGACCTGATCACAAGGGAGTCGGTGACAACACCTCTGAATCGGCGACTCCCATACCTGAATCGCCCACGTCATTATGACACCCTTAATTGGGCACCATAATGGAGTGGGCCCCATGCTAATGAATGGGGAAAACGCCCCCAGGACCCTATAAAAGGGGTCTTTGGGGGTCCTCCACTCCCAAGTCATTCACCCTTGACTCACACTCCAACCAGAGCAAACCAAAGAGCCCGAGTCGCCGATTCCCCTCCACTTCTGCAGGTACATTGACGTAGAGCGCGTGCCGTGGACTCCAAAGCCTCCGGCCCTCCTCGCAACCCCGTGAGCCTACTGGTAGCAGATTTCGTGCTTCATCATATCCCATCATAATCGTGAATTTTTTTGCATAGTCCGGCTTGATCTCTCCCAGAGGGATCGCTGACTTTGTTAACTAAAATCGTCGATTGAGATCGAAAATCACCGATTCTTGCCTGAAGCTCCGGTTGGATTTCTCCAGAAATCACCGACTTCACCCTAAGGATCATCGGTCCAGAATATCGTCTGATAGCTAAGAGTGCTATCCACGGCTCAGTTCAAAAAGATCCAAAAGTCAAAATTGTCGATTTAGACCACTAAATCGCTGATTTTCTTTGTTTTTGAGTAAGCTCGGTCATTTCACTCCTTTTCTTACTCCACTTTTGTCCCAATGGCTCACGAAAAGAAAAAGCGCAGTTACCCTCTAAGAAGCAAGGGTAAAATGGCAGAAGTACCTGAGATGGAATAGGGCGAGCCTTCTCGGTCATAGAGGCTCGATGAAGCTCAACCTGACCAGCCCTCTCAGGCACACTCAGATCTTCCACACCTTGGAGAGCATATGGTACCAAAAAATCCTCCCACCATGGAAGAGAGGTTGTTTAGCTTCATGGATAACATGGAGAGAAGAATGAACAACCTCGAGAAGGCGAGGAGTCAAAAGACCACCATCCGCGATCAGGCGGGTGAATCTGGGTCTTATTATCCTCCATCTACGGAGAAAACCAAACAAGGTTCCCGTCTTAGGTCAAAGATGGGACCCAGTAAGAGTCGCTCTGAAAGGACTCTCAACACACGGTTCGTGGAGGATCTCCGTCGGAAGCTGGCTGACGAACCAATCGCCGCCAGCCCGACCGAGTTCTTAAGGAACAAAAGTGCTCTTTTTCACGAGGACCTTTTGAAGGTATCCTTCCCACCAACCTGGAAGGTACTCAGGATTGAGACGTATGATGGTTCGACTGATACGCAAGATAACATCAACCTCTACCTCAACATCATGGAACCCCAGACCACCGATAATGGGTTGTTGTGCCGGGCATTCCCGGGCACTCTCAAGGGCAACGCTTATCGGTGGTTTTCTGGTCTACCGGCTGGCTCAATCACCAGCTTCTCGGACCTCTCTTCAAAGTTCATCGTCCAATATGTGGGGATGATCAGAATAAAGCACAGTGCCAATGCACTATTGGTACTGCGGCAGAAGGATATGTCCGTTCGGGATTATACGATTAAGTTTACTTCGATGATGACAGAAGTGAATGACTTAATCTCAAGTCTAGCCATAGCAGGGTACATCAGAGGGTTAATACCCTTCTCCCCATTGGCTGAAAATATGAAACTCCATAAAGTGGAGACCTTACCAGACCTCTTCCACAGAGCTCAATTGTACGTTAAGGTGGAAGAGGATGAGAATAATCTAACGAAGCTTGAGACCCCTGACTTTAAGAAATCCAAGTTTGAAAGGAAGAGATACAACGGAAAAGACAATTTTCGCGGCATCTCTAAAAGGTACACTAACAATGCGTCTGAAGCTTCCAAAAAGGAGTGGAAGCCGAAACACGATAATAAAGTGTACCAGACTTCGACAAAACAGTCGCCAAAAAATTATACTAAGGGTGCAACCCAATTATGGAGGGACCACACCCCACTGACAATCAGCAGGGGCGAACTATTTGAAAAGCTAAAAAACCGAGCAGATCTGTCCGCTCCTCGTTCTTTAGACCCTGCAACCATAGGTAGTCGTAACAAAGGTGGAAAATACTGCAAATTCCACAAGGACCACGGGCCACCTAACAGACCATTGTAGGGAGTTCTTGGGTTTGTTCGTTTAATAACCGAACTAACCAAACTAACCGAACTCAGACTCGAAACGAACCGAATAGTTCGTCGAATACCGAACTTTTAATGCAACGCTAAGTGGCACCACACATTATGAAGTGGTGCAGGTTAGTCGCAGGTAGTTCGAACAACGCACGCTGAGATCGACGCTGACGGTCCCGGCGCCTTCGAGCAGGAGAGGGCGGAGCAACGGAAGGAACCGAAAGCATTCCAATAGGCGAGCCCCCAACGGGTTGTTCGGAAGTAGGAGTAGTGGGCTCTCGTGGTGACGGTGGAACCGCGCTAGCTCTAGCGCCCACTAACACTGAATCAACGCCGGCCTAACGATGAGAAGCCAATCGACGATGCACGAAGAGAAGTACAGAGTTAACACTGTTTTAATATTAATGACTCACTACATGGCATAGTGAGTGAGTCACTCATGTTGGTATAGATGTAAATATACCTAGATCTAAGAGTAGTTATATCATTTGTATTTACTTTAATCACATAAATATAATCATCAGTCTCCCACTCTCGTCGTCCTCCAAATCATATCATCTCCCGATGCAACTCCCAAATCCTCCGTTGTGCCTCCCAAGCCATCGAACATGGTATCAGAGCTACCGATCGCGGCCACATCTGCATCACCATCGGTGGGATCTATTATCACACCCATGGAATCGATTATCATCATGCCAACGACAGCTCCGAGCTTGGGATCGCTCCAATATCTGATGCACGTCAAGCTAAGTCCCTTAAACTATATGCTCTGGAAGAATCAGTTTGAACCGATTCTAAACTACAGAGATCTACATTGTGTGATTGAGAAATCAAGCATTGTGCCGGAGAAAATTACCATCGGGAAGGAAGGCCAACCTTCAAACATATGGACCCAAGTTCACCCCCCATCTGTCATATTTCACCCATATGGACCCAAGTTTCGGTAGCGGATCTGCCCGTCTGGGTGATGGGTCAAAACAACCCATTCAACATTATGGATCTGGTATTTTGCAAAATTCATCCTCCACTTTTAAACTTAAAAATTTACTCCATATCCCTTTAATTTTGAAATCTCTCATTTCTGTCCATAAATTCTCATATGATAATATGTGTTATTTTGTGTTTTATCCTTATCATTTTCTTGTTAAGGATCAGGCTACTCACCAAACACTACTCCAAGGTTCACATGTTGGATCCTTCTATCGACTTTCTACAGTCTCAACTCCTCAAGTCAACCTAACGGAAAGGTAATCACTAGACCGTTGGCATCAACGACTTGGTCACCCATGTAAATCAATTACTCGGAAAACTCTTGATTTCTCAAATATTGTTGCTACTTCATCTTCGTTTCATAAATGTGTTGCTTGCTTAGTTGGTAAAAGTTCTAAACTTCATCTACTATCTACAAATTTTAAATGTTCGGCTCCTTTAGACTTAATCCATAGTGATGTGTGGGGGACGGCACCTATACCATCTATTTCGGGTCATCGATATTTTATTGTTTTCACTGATGATTTTTTTAGATATATCTGGTTGTATCCTCTTAAAACCAAATCTTGTGTGCTTCAAATTTTTATAACATTTCAGAAATTTGTCAAAAATCAATTTTCTAGGAAAATCAAGATGCTTCAATTCGATTTCGGAGGAGAGTGTCAATCCTTACTTCCTATTCTTCGGAATTCCGGGATACAACATCGTCGTTCATGTCCTCACACATCAGAACAGAATGGAAAATTCACCATATCGTCGAAAATGATTTGACACTTTTGTATCATTCTAATGTTCCTTTACACTTTTGGAATCTTTGTTTTTCAAATGTGGTCTATAATATCAATAGAATCACATCCCATACTCATGGCATCCCACCATATACAAAATTATTTTGCTATATTTGTTTTGATGAAATAACTAAATTTTTTTTTTATATCTAGACATTGCCGTTTCCTAGAGGACAAACCTTTCTTTTCAAAAGTTGCTTCTCAGGTCCAAAATTCAAGTGTCTCAATTTGGCTACCATCACTTGAACAATACAGTCCGGCCCAATTTGATAAATCTGCTCATTCTGAATCAATTTCCCATATTAAAGAAATCCAGAATTCATCATCAAGTCTGCATCAAATTCCGAGTCCGGGCGTAGATGAAAAATTACAACAATCATCTCAAGAGTTGATATCTTCACCGGTAACGTCATCACAATCCTTACCGGCAACTCCATCAACTGAAATTGTCACACAACTTTCACCGACAGTGTCATCAAATACCTCTATTCGTCCGGCACGACCCAGGAATTTGAGGAATATCCAACGGATGGACTATAGAGCTTTGGCAGATCTTTATATTGCCCAAGCAAGTATGGAAAAATAAAAAACTATAAAAAAGGCTCTACTATCACCCGAATGGAGATTGACTATGGAAGAAGAATTAAAGGCACTCTATAAGAGTAAAACGTGATCGCTTGTGGAACCTCCAAAAGGTGCAAATGTTGTTACATGCAAGTTGGTTTTCAAAGTCATGAAAAATTCAGATGGTACCATCAGTCGCCGAAAGGCAAGGCTTGTTGCTCGTGGGTTCAATCAAGTTTTGTTTCAAAAAAAAAAAAGGGTTCAATCAAGTTGAAGGAATCGATTTTCAAGAGACTTTTAGCCCGGTGATCAAGTTTACCACAGTAAGGTTGATTATGGCTATTGCATTTTCAAATGGTTGGATTAAGCCTATAAATGGTATACCGGAATCCGTAATCGAATCTGCAATCGAATTCGAATATGACAACCCAGATTCTGATTCGGATTCGGATACCTGAATTGAAATCCGGATTTTATTCGGTCGGATTCGAATATCCAGAAAATCCGCCGTTAAAATCCGAATTCGTATAAGAATTCCGGATATCCGGATAAATATATAATAAATTAATATTATTATATTTATATATTATATATTATATATTTATATTATAAATCATTAAACATTTAAAGTCTTAAACCTAATTACCTTTATAATTATAAATTTTTATAACTTATTAACTTATAATTATTAAATCATAACCCTAACTCTAACCCTAACCCTAAAGTTATTCGGATTATTTGGATTCGTATTGTTCGAAAATCCGGATAATTTATTCCGATTCGAATTATTCGATTTTCAAATCCGAATTTTATTCGGTCGGATTCGGATATTCGGATAATTATTCGAATTCGGATTCGGATACCTGCATATTCGATCCGAATCCGACCGATATACAGTCTTAGATTGGATGATCAAACAGGTTGACGTAAACAATGCTTTCTTACACGGTGACTTGCCTGAATTAGTTTACATGGACCAACCACCCGGATACAAGAATCATACGTTTCCAGAACGTGTATGCGACTTCATAGATCGTTATATGGAATTCGACAATCTCCATGAGTATGGTACGAGAAGTTAAGGAAATATCTAATGAGTTTTGGATTTGTATCATCCAAAACGAACACGTCACTATTTATATATATTCCGGAGAGATGGAGTTACATTGGCAGGCCGTAAAAAGGGTTCTTCGTTATTTGTGTGGAACGATGGACTATGGGCTAAGATTTGTAAAATCTCATACAATACAACTACATGCGTATACAAATGCGGATTGGGCAGGTTGTCTGGACGATCGTCGCAGCACGGGAGGATTTGCCATTTTCTTATGCCATAATTTGATATCATGGTCCGCCCGGAAATAGAAAACGGTGGCTCGGTCATCGACGGAAGCGGAGTATCGAGCACTTACAAACACAACAGCTGAAATCGTATGGCTACGATCATTAATGTTTGAAATTGGTATACCACAAGTTGGCCCGACCATGTTATGGTGTGATAACATTGGTGCAACATATCTCACTGCAAATCCCGTCTTTCATGCACGCACGAAACATATGGAGATTGACTTTCATTTCGTTCGATAAATGGTTCGTCAAAATCACCTCCATGTTAGATATGTCTCGTCAAAGGACCAAATTGCGGACTCTTTCACAAAGCCTCTTCCTTTGGATAAATTCCGGCTCCTTAGAAGCAAGCTTCCACTTTGTTCAACAAAGGCATCAGCTTGAGGGAGGATGTTTTAATATTAATGACTCACTACATGGCAGTTAGTGATCATGTTGGTATAGATGTAAATATACCTAGATCTAAGGATAGTTATATCATTTGTATTTACTTTAATCACATAAATACAATGTCTTCCGGTGAGTTAAACACCAAGGCAAAATCAACCCAAAATCAGTATGCAATCTCCCACTCCCGTCGTCCTCCAAATCATGTCATCTTCCGATGCAACTCTCAAGTCCTCCATTGTGCCTCCCAAGCCATCGAACAAACATGGTGACTCTCGGTGGCGGCTAGAGCCTTGAGTTCAACTTCAGACAAAATTAGGTACTCCGACCACACGGATTGTTGATGCACCAACTCGCGATCTAACACTTCGAGAACTGTGAAAGAAGACATGATTAGCAGATTTATAAAAGTGGTAAAGCACATACAAATGAATTTAAAGGGGGTACTGATGATACCCTCAGTCCACTATATGAGGCCCAAGGCTAACAGCAGTGACTCAGCCCGTAACCCAGGCCCAACAAGTATCTGATCCGGGTCAAACCTGAGCCCGACCCAAATATCACTCGGGTCGTTCCCGAGGATCGGAACCGACTACGGCTTAGACTGAGGCCCATATAAGCATCTGGCAAGCCCAACCCCAGTAGAAGGATAATATTGCTATTAATACTGTCCACATAGGGATCAGAAATAGACTGCGGTTAACTTTAATGAGTCTACACTAGCTACTAGAGAGAGAGGAGTGAGATCTCGATCGACAGCCATCATTCCGGCCGTGCGTCATCAACTCCATAAACATAAAATTCCACTTATCACCTTTTCTGCCTACCTATGACATTTTGCTACCTACCTACCTATGACATTTTGAACCTACCTACTTTTACCTACCTCTTTTTTTTCAAAAAGGTGTACCATCAAACATCTCTACCTACTATCAAACATCCCTTCCTCCTTACCTTCACATCCATCCTTCATCTTTCCCCTTCTTAATTTTCTTGACCTCGTCGGAGTCGCCTGAAAATCATAACCTATTATCATTTTTAGTTTTTTTTCATAAACCATTCATCCCCGTCGGTATGTCACTCTTTCTCGTTTTCTATTACCATCTATATTATCACACGTTGTTTCTTAATACAATCTTATTAGTCTTATTATTCTGTCAACTCGTAGCCCGTTCTTACCATCTCATAAGCCCTTCATCATGCACTTGTTGGTCTTCATGAAGATATCATAAGTCTACTCGAATTATATACTTGTTTATCACATCTACCATGTTAAATTCTTCTATCCATTGTTCCTTAATACATTCTTCGACGTCTTTTATATCTCACTACTCGTTCCTTTCTATAATCTCTTACGTCTCTCCTACAACTCTCTATTCGTTGTTTCTCTTACACTCTTTTACATCTCCACTGTCGCTATAGTCCTTGTTCTTTTTTACAATCTCGTTCACCCATAATATTTTTTTTCATAGCTACATAATAGATGACGATGTTCGGACATTAATTTCTATATATAGCCCTTTCCGTATCACCAATACCTTATCAATTGCCAATTCGTCTGACGCTTCACCACCATCACCTACTCCGTTTGTTGGTCAAATTTTTTTAGATTTGGAATCAGGTCGACAATTCTATTACTCTTATGCTAGGTCCCTTGGTTTTGATATTGGTCGGTGGTCGTCGAAAATCATTGATCCTGTTCTTCAATCGGAGAAATTTGTTTGTTCGAAACAGGGCGAGTCATCGAAGAAGACTGGCACTATTCTTGTTCAATGTCACAAAATCACACACAAATCGCACAATTTGCGGGAGTCTTGCAAGACTCAAATTGTAGAATCTAAATTGCTTATACATATTAGTATTGATAATCATGTTTAAATTAACCCTAATCATGTTGTTATTCAATAGTGTAAATTGAATTTGAATTGAACCTAATCTCAATTAGGCTCATATTAAACCTTAGAATTATTTGACCATGTTTAAAATAAAGTTAAAGTCAAAAATCGATTTTGTAGTCAACATGTTCTATTTGGTATTCAATAGTGTGAATTGAATTTGAATTAAACCTAATCTCAATTAAGCTCATATTAACCCTAGAATTATTTGACCATGTATAAAATAAAGTCAAAAATCAAAACTCTAAATTCGTTGTCAACAAGTCAGCATCTTGTATTTGTGATTTATTTTTAATTACCATTGACTATTCTTAATCTTTATCTTTATTCAATGTATAAGATATGGAAATAATACAAAGATAAACATGGAAATAATACAAGAAAGACATGGAACTACTACAAAGTTGACATAGAAGGAAGAGAGAATCTTAACCACATTTTGGACTCTAGTTAGAGATCAAGGAACCATTGATTCAAAATCCAATGTATGGAGGAGATGATTTGGCCAAATCTATAAATAGAGGGGTATACTCATGCCAACGCCAACCACACATACAAGAGCTTTTCAAATCCACATTTTGAGCTCCACATTTCCACTCTCAAGTCCACAACTTCCAAAAGCTTCCAAGCTTTCAAGTTCTCCAAGTTGTGTTCAAGTGCTCTTTGCTCAAAGATGTTCAAAGCTCTACATTTCTTGTTCTAATCTTCTTGAGTTTCAAAGCAAGGTTGAAGTCTTTTATTCTTAAACTTTTCCACCATTTTCGTGTGTGTTCCACTTTGGTTGAGAGGGTTGTCTCAAGATCACAAAAGTGTAAAGAGGATTGTTGAGCTAAACCATAAAGCTTTAGGTTGGTTTTAAAGAGTTTTCTGAAAAACTCTTAGATGCTAAGTCTACCTTGAAAGACTTAGGGTAGTTGCAAGTTTACTATAAAACTTGAGAGGTTCGTAAACATTGTAGCCTGTAAAAGCTTACAAAAGGTTCTTGAGTGTTGTTTCCTTTAAAAGCTTTGATAGATTTGTCAATACTTTTAGGCTAGTGAATTTCGTGGATCAGGTTCACGAGACCGGAGCGACAGAAGTGTCGGGAGAGTTTGTGATACTCCCACCGAAATTTGACGACTTCTGACCGAAACGACAGAAGTGTCGGGAGAGCTTGTGATACTCCCCTCTAAATATAACGATTTCTGGCCGAAGCGACAGAAGCGTCGGGAGTACTTGTGATACTCTTTATTGAAAATGTGACGACTTCTGGCCGAAGCGGCAGAAGCGTTGGGAGTGTTTGTGATATTCTCCCTTGAGGTGTGATGATTTCTGTCCGAAGTGACAGAAATGTCGGGGGAGTTTGTGATATTCTCCCTCGATATGTGATGACTTTTGACCGAAGCGACAGAAGTGTCGGGGGAGTTTGTGGTATTCTCCCTCGATATGTGATGACTTCTGGCCGAAGCGACAGAAGTGTCGGGGGAGTTTGTGGTATTCTCCCTCGATATGTGATGACTTTTGGCCGAAGCGACAGAAATGTCGGGAAAGTTTGTGATACCCCCCTCGAAAATCGTGCCTTTTGAGACACATAACCCTTTGAATGAGTGGGTTTTATTTTTTGAAGTATTGGAGTATTCGAAACTGATAAATATTCGAAACTCGAAGGTTACCTTTGCAACCTTGAACCCTGATGCTGGAGAGAGCCTGTGATGTTCTCTCCTGAAATGCGACGACTTCTGACCGAAGCGGCAGAAGTGCCGGGGAGAGTTTGTGATACTCCCTCAAAGTTTGACGACTTCTGGCCAAAGCGACAGAAGTGCCGGGAGAGCTTGTGACACTCCCCCTCGAATTTTGACGACTTCTGGTAGAAGCGACAAAAGTGTCGGGAGAGCTTGTAATGCTCCCCCTCGAAAACATGCACTTGGGGCAGTTTTGCTGGTATTTTAACCTGAGTCGGCGATTGGAGGCCCCAATCGGCGACACCTATGGTTTGGGTAACTGCAGGGGGTATTTTGATTTTTACCCATGTGAGTCGGCGACTCCTATTGTAACTGTCGGATCTTTTAGAAGATCCTTGAGATATTTGGAGAATATATGGGGAATATATGCAAAATCTCCAAATAAGGAAATAAATCTCACAGTGCTGCGAGATAGTGTCCGGAGTCGGCGACACCCTTGTGGAGTCGGCGACTCCGGTGTGATATCGGGGATATGGAGATCAATTTCCGATCTCTTTTTTTTGTAATTTTCGGATTTTCTAGGGGTTTTTTGCAATTTTCCTAGGAGCTATAAATAGTGGAGAGTTTTCCCCAAATTTCACAACACTTTTTCCCCTTCTCAATCGCCTAAAACCCTAGTTTTTTTTCTGTCGCCAATTCCCCAGCTGTTTTTCTTAGAATCGACGACTCCCCAGTAATGTCTGCCCCCGATTCCCATGTTTCTCCCTTGAAGGAGGCTGAGACCTCTGACTTCATCGATGAGATGACGATCGACGGGCTCGATGACGTGTTGAACATCGAGGAGTCGCCGATTCCCTCTCCTGACAGAGAGGTTGAGTCAGTGACTCTGGTCGTTCCATCTCGTGACGTGGACTTGAGTGCCTCTGTGCACGAACTGCTTGACGCCTCGCCGGAGTCGTCGATTCCCCTTGCCGAGTCGGCGATTCCAAGCAGGGCCCTTGTTGTTGTGCCTGAGGGATCTCTGGAAGTGGGAGAAATTCCCGGGACCTCTGGGTCGGCGATTCCCCTTGTGGAGTCGGCGACACAGACTGGGCCCGTTAAGAGGAAATCTTTCCGCAGAAGAGGTCAGGGCTCAAGCGCCACTGGGTCGGCGACTGCAGGTCGTGACTCGTCGATCCTTCTCATTGGAACGGCGACTCAAGGGCCTGAGTCGACGACTCCTATTAGTATAGATGACTCCTTTGCGCACCGACCTGAACCATTGGTCGTGAGTGCCGAGGGTCGCATCTGAGGGCGATGGCTTGAAGAAAAGGAAACGAAGACGCGGCCATGGTAAGGGCAAGGTCCATGTGCCGGAACAGGATGAGGGGGTCCCCGTGCCCCTTAATGTCAACTTTGAAGAGACATTACATGTTGATCGTAGTGTTCCTAGCCCACGTCGTAGAGCGAGCCGGCGCTCTATTGAAAGAACTCCGCCACCTCTCGTGGACTTGGATAGAAATCGAGATCCGGACCTCGATTTCGATGCGTATGTTGGAGCTCCGAACCCAACTGGGTTCGCTCACTGTGAGATTGCCCTAAATGGCGCACCAAGGTTGCTCCCAATTGGACGCTCCGGTGACAGCGAATATGAGCAAGTGATGACTTCTGCAACCTTGGATGTTTCGGGCGAACTGCATCCCCCCTCAAACCTCAATGCGAGCGATGCTCGAAGCTTGTTATCGGGGGTGCGGATTTCTGGACACGTGATATTCTGGGTATCGCGCTATCAGCCTGTGAGTCTCCCACTATTGGGATTCCAGGCTATCCCGAGGATCTATTTCAAACATTTCTCGGAACTTCCAATTCCTGAGATAATGAGCGAAATATTACTCGCTTTTGAAGTGTCCCTGTCGCAGCTCCCGACGGGTTTCTTCGTGACCCTGCGGGGTTTTTTGAACGTGTTCTGGAGCTTGAGGATAACTCCTACTGCAAGCTTTTTTCTGAACTTCTACAAACTTGTAAAAGATGGAAAGCCGGGGTCTGGTCGCGTCGGGTTTACGCGATGGCATTTTGACAAGAAGGAGTAACTGGAAGAAGGAGTAACTGGAAGAAGGAGTTCTTCTTTATCACCTCTGATTTTCTTCCCGGGAGTCCGGAAGAATAGAACGACCCCAACCGAGTGCACATGAATGCTTCGCTTGGGCTAACTACTAGAGATATTGAAGCCGCGGATCGAATCGCGCGAACCCTGGCTGATTATTCTGTGTCGCGCGGTGTCCCCTTTGTCCTTTGCCAAAGGGGAGATTTTACTTTTGAAGATGTGGCTGAAGTTCAAAAGCCACCAACAGAGAAGGAGCTTCAAAGCGGGAAAAAGCAACTCGGCGATTTACCACTCAAATCGGCAATTTGGCAACCCAAGTCAGCGATTCACTAGTTCAACTCAGCGACTTAAAACCGTGGGAGCCTTCCGAGGGTCCGGCATATAGAGAATGAAACCCAAGTCCCTGCTGAGGGACGTTTTTGGGAGTGACTGGCGTTCAGTCATGTATCAACATTGAGTATTAAAAATTTTGATATCCAAGGAAAATTAAGAATATACGCTTGTTCATAATATATCTCTTGTTTGAATTAATACGTAGACAAATATTGAATATACTGATATTGAAATTATATACATTAAGTGACTCTAATTATTAATAAGGCATGAAATAACTTGAAGTTATTGTTTGATTTGAAATCATAATCTTCTTCATTTGAACGAACTAACATCAAAGTTACACCTTATAGAAATGATCATGTTGGCTAGAGAGTAACAATACATTTAGTTTGAACATTTCATAGAAGAAGACGGTTGATTGATGAGTTTCGATCATTTCCCTTTCTTTACATCATCTTCGGGATTACGCAGGGTTCCGCATATCCAGTCCATAAAAACGGTGTAATGACCATAATTGTGACGGTATGTCTTGTGATGTTCAATATGATAACCAGCACCCAAGATAGGCCATGATTTTCCATTGACACAATCATGGATATTTGCAGTCCATAGACCTTCAAGTAGGAGAAGAGCAATGTGGGTGGCGAATTGAGTTGGAACGAGAAAAATGGCAAGCAAATGTGGCAATGCTTGTACAATTCCATCTACCGGATTGAAGGCCAAACCTAGTCAAACAATTAAAAAGAGTAAAATATTTTTTTTTAGTAAATCTAGGATTTTAATGTAATTTAGTTGAAATCATATGTTATTTTTTTTATTATAGTAATTAATAATTACCTGCAAAGGGAGAAGCGGTATTCTCTTTGTTGTGGATATGGTGAACTGCATGAATGTACTTGTATAGAGGTTTAACCTCATGCAATTTTCTATGTGTCCAATAAACTCCAATCTCACACACCATTAGATATGCTGCTACGTGAACGAAGTAGAGTGGCCATCCAACTTCATTTATACTGGAATAACATCGAGTCCATCCCTTTTCGACAAGGAACTCTGAGAGTGCAGGAAGCGCAGAATACATCGGCAAAGCTTTCATTGCTACCAGCATTTGAACAATCATGGCCTTGTTTGGGGGCAAGGTATCTGAAATTACATAGTTAAATGTGAAACATGATATAAATGAGAAAATAAAATTTATTGTGAAATATGTGGCAAAAATATAACAATTATTCGTTGACCTTTAGCCAGGCGTCCCCTATGAACGAGAAAGCGAATGGATAAATAGGACACGAATGATGACAAGAAGTAAAGAATAGTTCCGGCCACCCAACTTCGAAGCCATGTTTGGGCCGGATGTGGTAAGTCCTTCCAAAGGAAACTAGGAATGGAATTTCCAAGCACAAAGTTATTGTATGAGGAAGCCTCGTCTACAAAAGGATGGTTAATGTACTCCATTTTGGACTTATTGATTACGAAGATTGATGGAAAACGAAGAAGGTATTTGGTGGAATTTATAGTGTCATATTTCTTAAGTGATGTGTGTGATGTATTCTCCTGAAGGTGATTGTAAAATAATTTCCAACAACAAAGCCAATAAGGTTGTACCTTATATTTACAACTGACTATAACTGCTTTTGTTTAAATTACAAGTGTGAGACAATGTAACAAATTAATGAAACATATGAAACATCACTAGGTGTTTCTTATGTTTCTATTTCAAGAAAAAGGTTGAAGAAATATAATGTTGTATTTAACTACAATTATAAGGTAAAAATTGGTCACCAAAAAAATTGATCCCTTTTGTCACGAGAAACCCTATCACTTTTGAAGAATAGGTGATCAACTTCGTGGTTCATGGCGACTCAGTATGGGTTCCCTTTTTTTGCACTATTCCTGAGTTAATAAAGCATATATATGGGTTCCCTTGTTTTGCACTATTCATGAGTTAATAAAGCATATACAAGATCCCAACAACAACTTAGTACATCACTCAGTTTAAAATAACACAAATTAAACATTAATCCTACACTTCACTCATATATCTCTTCTTGAGATCACAAACCATCAAACATTTCACTTTTGATTACATGATTTTTTTGATTATCCACCCTAAGTAAACAATGTATAAATTAAGAGCATGTAAACATACTTAATCTAATTTCTTCAACACAAGATACAAGATAGAAGGATAGAACAAGAGGTCAAGGATAAAAAAAGAATCCCCATCTAGGGTGTCAAATAAAGCCCGGCCGGGGCTCGGCTCATTTAAGCTCGGATTTGCGAGCCCAATGAGCCGAGCCCGAGCCCAAGCCTCAAGCTCGCCGAGATCGAGCTTGGACATTCCAAGCTCGGCTCGGCTCGTTGGTAGGTATAAAAAATTAAAAAAATATTAAATTTAGAGAGAATAAAGGTGTAGTATATTTGGTAAAATGTTTGTTTAGTATTTGAGAGGTCATGGGTTCAATCCTCCATGTCTTCAAATAATTATTTTTTTTAATCCGAGCCCAGGAAGTACAAAAAACTAAAAAAATATTAAATTTAGAGTGAATGGAGGTATAACACAGATGGTAAAACGTTTGTTAAACATGTGAGAGGTCACTGGTTCGATCCTTCATGTCTCCAAAAAAAGAATTTCTTTTAATTCAAGCATGACGAGCCGAGCCCGAGCCCAGATGATATCTTGACGAGCTGAGTCCGAGCCCAGCTCTATAAGCAAAAGCTCGGCTCATTTGACACCCTATTCCCATCCCATTATATACGACATTTATGAGAATGGAGAATTAAAACGTGATTTATGAAAAGTTTCGTAAAATCTGTAAGTAATATCGCTAACTACAAAAACCAGCTAGACACTTCCAATCAGAGTAATTTAAACCTAAGGATATCCCTCTCACAAATCTCTCTCGTTTACTCCATAGATATATCCATTTTAGTTTTACTCATAGAAATCCATACGGCCATACCGTATTAGTCGAGGTACATATAACTGTGAAAAGTGTAAAATGGGATAACCCGAGACCCGGATAAGGATCCGATCCAAATACATTAAAGAAATGAAAGGGCAGGCAGTTTATAAAACGGGAAAGAACAGTGGGAGAAGGCACCGGAAATCATTTTCCATTTGTGAGCTTCTTCTCTCTGATATTCCGAAGTTGATCTCGGTGTTCTCGTTGTCATTTTGGTAAAACGTTGGATTTTCATTTCTCTCTTTTCAGGTATCTTGTTTCAGTTGAAATTCCATTGTTTTGCTGTCCAAAGTTCTAATACAATAATCAAATTCCAGTTTCTCGATTTCGTGATCTGCTTCATGTTAAAATTTCTTTTATGAATTCTTGTTCCCCCCAAACACTTGTAGAATAAAACGTGTATTTTCTTTGTTTGTCAAATTCAGATCATTTTAGTAATACCAAACTAATTGTTCTGCAGTTTGATTCTTGACTTGTTAAAATAGGAGATTTGTTGTTCGATCTAAATCTCTTTCTTTCATTTAAATCAATTGCTCAATTCTATTCATTTTAATTATGTCCTGTTTTCCTTCGTATCTTTTAATTCAACTACAAGTTTCAATTCCGTTATTTCTTTTACTTAACCCAATTGTTCAATTCAATTTATTTTAATTCATTCCTATTTTCCTTTCAATCTTTTGATTCAATTACTCATTTCAGTTTTGTAATTTCTTTCACTTAACTCAATTGTTCGATTCATTCTATCCACTTCTTTCTTTCTTTTAATTCAATTACACTTTCCAATTCAGTTCTTTCTTCTTATAAATTCAATCGTTCATCATGAGTTAGAACATTGCAGAATTTTACCCAATGCAGAATATTCTTGGACTTCACTGAAATCTGAATAGATTTGAAACTCCCTAAAAGACAGCATGAACTGAATTACATAAAATTCTGTTTTGTCTATCTTCCTGTGTACAAATTCTATAGTGAAATTCAATTTTACTGAATTCAATTCGATTTCCCCCAAGAATTAGAATTCTGTAATAAAATTCAGATTATTGAATTAGTTGCTTTCATTCATCCTTAGTATGAAATGAATTACATAAACACCTTATAAATTCAATTTTTCACAATAACAACATGCATTTATAGGTAAGGCTTTGGAAACTTTCGACTTAGTGGGCGGTTACCACATGGTTTGATGACTGTCCCTAGAGTCATCGAATCTATTTTAGGTCAGAGACCCTAGTTGGAGTCTTCAAACTTGCCATGGGTTCAATGACTCTTCTTGGGGTCGTTGACACACTTTATAGGCTGGTGACCCTGTCTGGAGTCGTCAAAGCTAACATGGGTTCGTTAACTTTCTTTATAGTCTAAGACTATTTTTCTACTTTCTTTATAGTCAAAGCTAAAATGTAAGTTTGCATATGATGGGTGGACAAGTTTGGAAAAATTACTATCACCAACTAGTAACGCTCAAGTAACAGTGATAAAAGAACAGTTAAGGGCATTGAAGAAAGTCACCACAGAAACAATGCAAGAATACATTGTGAGGGTAAAGGGACTGGTCGAATCCCTAGATGCTACAAGAGAAACTTTAAATAATAATTGCTTGAGGGATTACATATTAGGTGGCTTGTGGTTTGAGTATAGATGTTTACTGACAACAATAAGAAATAGAGCACAAGTGCCTACATTTGATGAATTAGCAGATATGCTGCTTGGTGAAGAATTGTTGATAAAAAGAATAGAGGAGGACAGCCAATCCAAAGTCACAGTGGCTATGGCTGCAAATACAGGATATAGAGGCCACAGTCCTAACTATAGAGGAAACAATCCTAACTAGAGGTTATTCACCCAACTATAGGGGGAACAACACAAACTACAATTATAACTATAATCCCAATCCCAATTACTACCACAATCCAAATTACCATTCAGCACCTCAAAATTATCAACCAAACTATAACTACAGACCAAATTACAACTATAGACCAAACTACAATCCACACCCTAATTACAGACCATTTTACTCTAATGCTTCGCTTGGGCTAACTACTAGAGATATTGAAGCCGCAAATCGAATCGCGCGAACCCTGGCTGATTATTCTGTGTCGCGCGGTGTCCCCTTTGTCCTTTGCCAAAGGGAAGATTTTACTTTTGAAGATGTGGTTGAAGTTCAAAAGCCACCAACAGAGAAGGAGCTTCAAAGCGGGAAAAAGCGACCGCTTTTATATTTTGACGCCGCTCCTCTCTATATGTGCAAGCGATTTCGTGAGGCTAAGCTGATACGATTGAAGAAAAGCAAAGTTGCTGAGCCTCGATGGATATTTGAGAGGGGTTCAAGTTCTCGGTTCGCGCCCCCACCCACTACTGGCTATAGGCCCTACACTTCTGGTGTGTCACTTCCGGACTTTAATGCCGATCCTGAGGTTAGGAAGGAAGCGATGTCACTTTTATTGGACCAGCCCGGGCGATGGGTTAGGAGCGAGCTACTTCGACACATGAACGCTGCTTGCTACATGGCTCATGTGTGCTATAGTGTCGATACCATCCATGACACTGAGAAGCTCCAAGAAAAGTATAATCAGCTTGACACGAGATTCAAGGAGAACGAGAAGACCCTCGCCAAGTTGAAGAATGCGAAGTCCCGAATGGAGAATATGCGTGACAACATTCTGCCGAAGAAAGACAAGACGATCGAGTCTAAGCAGAAGGAGATAGATGAATATGTCACGAAGATATTGGGACTTCGTAAAGAGCTGAGAGACACCTCCGCTGTCCATGCTAAAGCAGTCGATGGTTTGAAAGGTCAGCTTGAAGGCAAGATTGGGCATGTAGTCTCACTTGAGGCTACTGTTGCTGACTTGAAAAAACAAGTTGCCTAATTTGAGAAAGAGACCACGGGGCTGAAGAGCGAACTTTCTAGCGTGGAAGAAGAGATCTTGGCGCTTTCGAAGGATAAGTCCGTGCTCTCTGGGAAGGTTGAAGGGTTGGAGTTGGATGTGAGATTTCAATCCGACCAACTTCAAGAGCTCATCTTTTTCGGACCTTCCGTGTTTCCCGCTCTACCCCTTGACTTCATTACGGATATAATGGCATGGGTAGAGAAGCATCCTGAAGAGCTCGAAAAGAATAAGGATGCGCTAGATAAAATGAAAGACGAAGCTGCTCAAGAATAGAATCTCCTAGTCCTTATATTTTTTGTAACTTTTTTAGAATATTTTGTAATCTTTTGAACTTTATTAATGAATCGCTTTGCTTTCTTTCAATTAATTGTTTATTTACTTTATTTCTTTGAATTGTAACTAAGACCCGAAACTAGATTCGCGAGTCGTAATTTAGCCACTTTGGACGTAAATTAGACTAACCCTATCGCTAGCCACTCTGGGCATAGACTTGGCCGTGCGGATCGTAGCTCAGTCTACGGTTAAATTCGCGAAATGAATTAAACTTCATAAAAAACTCGCAATGTCGATCAAAATAATAAGTTGAAAACAAAATATCGAAAAAAAAATCAGAAGATAGAAAATATCGAAATTAAGATACGATTTTTTCTAGATCTTAAGACTCTAGAACTGTACTTTAGATTCCTTACTATGTAGTTCAACTACGGCCGAAGCGACGGAGCAACTTTTTACCCACATCAAGGTCGTAACGACGAGATGGGGTTGAATCGTTAAGGCTATAGCGACAAAACGATTACTAATCTATTAAGGCCATAGCGACATAATAGATTTTGGTAAGTGTGATGGGTACTTAGAACCTCTTGTGGTTGGGTTCGCTTGTACTTATCAATTACCTATGACTCTACTTCTAGACCCTAATGCGTGGTTGAACTCTGACCGTAGCAACAGTGTAACTTTTTGGACCCATATCTAGGCTGAAACGACAAGATTGGGTTGAATCGTAATGTGTCAAAACGATTTTAATCTATTAAGGCAATAACGACAAAATAGATTTATAATGTGGGGTGCTAGTTAGAGTCGTAGGTAGATGATAAATGTAAATTTTATTGAAATGTAAATTACAAAAGTAAAATCTGATTTTTCTACTTTGCAATTTAAACTAACATATAGACTAAGAGGCTCTAAGGAATAACGTGCTCAATACTAAGCGTAGTATTGTTGTATGTTGTCCGTGTGCCAGATGCAGAGACCTTTGGGTAACAGCTTATTCCTATTCCTCTCAGCTACGCTAGCCTTCCTGTGGGTCTACTACTAAATAGCATATGGATGGTTTTCCGTGGGTGGTCCTCGCTATTGTCGCTGTCTAGCGAAGGTGAGTGTGGACGCTTTCCCTTCGTGTCAGACTTGCAATCGTCTCGACCTCGGGATCCTTTGACAAAGTTGGCAAGTTCGCCGTTCGAGATCAATTGCTCGACATAAAGCGAGAACTCCCTGCAATAGTCCGTCGGATGACCGTGGTCCTTGTGGAATTTACAGAATCTTCCATTTTTTTTACGGCTATCCTTGGTTGCAGGGTCCATAGAGCGAGGAGCGGGCAGATCCGCTCTGTTCTTCAGTTTCTCAAACAGCTCGCCTTTGCTGATTGTTAGCGGGGTCCGATCCTTCCATGGTTGAGGTGGACCCCTTGGCGACTGTTTGGTGGATGTTTGATACACCTTGTTATCGTGTTTGGGCTTCCATTCCTTTTTGAAGGAATCAGCCGCATTGTCCGTGTATCTGTTCGAGGAGTCATTGTAGCTCTTCTTCTCGAACTTTTGTTTCTTGAAGCTAGTGTTCTCAAGTTCAACTAGCTTGTTTTCATTCTGCTCTTCCACCTCAATGAATGATTGAGCTCGTTGGAAGAGGTCAGGTAAGGCCTCCACTTTATGGAGCGTAAGATTCAGGGCCAGAGGGGAGTAGGGTACTAGCCCATTTGTGTACCCCGCTATGGCCAGACTCGAGATTAAGTCGCTTAATTCTGTCATCATCGAAGTGAACTTAATCGTGTAATCCCTCAGAGACAGTTTGTTCTGTCGCAGTGCCAGCAGTGCATTGGCACTGTGTTTGATCCTAATCATCCCCATATGTTGGGCGATGAATTTGGACGAGAGGTCCGCGAAGCTGGAGATTGATCCAGCTGACAGACCGGAAAACCACCGATAGGCATTGCCCTTGAGAGTGCCGGGGAATGCTTGACACAACAGTGCGTTGTCAGTGGTTTGCGGTTCCAGAACATCGAGGTAGAGGTTGACGTGATCTTTTGGATCACCCGAACCATCGTACGACTCTATTCTGGGTACCCGCCAGGTTGGTGGAAAGGCCACCTTCAAAAGGTCCTTTTGGAAAGGAGCGCTTTTGACTCTTAGGAACTCGATCGGACCGCTGGCGACCGGATTGTCGGCCAGCTTCCGACGGAGGTACTCCATGAATCGTGTTGTAAGAGTCCTCTTAGTGCGACTCTTACTGGGTCCAGCTCTTGATTTTTCTGGTTCTGGACCTTTCTTTTTCTCCGCAGTCGGAGAATTGTGAGAAGCCGATTCACCCGCTCTTTCGCGGTTGATGGTTCTCTGACTCCTCGCTTTCTCGAGGTTATTAACTCTTCAGTCCATGTTATTCATGAAGTTAATCAACCTCGCTTCTAGAGCAGGAGAGATGGATGTCCAAGGAGGCAAATCAGTTTGAGAATCCTCGAACCTCTCAACTTGTATGTTTTGTTGAGGATGCTCAGTTTGTGCCTGGCGGTACACGGGTGTTCAGCCATACTCTCTTCAGGGGGGAGTACTGGTGAGACATGCCTGATTACGTCAGTCACTCCCAGCAACGCCCTTCAAACAAGGAATAGGGTTCCGTCGCTATATGCCGGACCCCCGGAAAGGCTTCCACGGTGCGGAGCACGTGTCTACATCAAGAGCCCAAGTTAACACTTGGGAGTCGCCGACTGGGACTACCAAGTCGCCGACTCCAAGGGTGAATCGCCGATTCCGGCCAGGGATCTCGGGTCTGGTAGACCGAGGACTTGGCCTCCAAGGAATCGGCGACTCCACTCCTGGATCGGCGACTCCCACACCTGAGTCGCCGACTCCCAGCCGTTACGCGGGCGGGCCCACCCCATTATGGCACCCTTCAATAGGGCACCATAATGAGGTGGGCCCCACTCGATTGAATGGAAACGCCTCTAGGACCCTATAAAAGGGGTCCTAGGGGTGTCCTCCATCCATAACTTATCTTGACCACTCACACACCACACCAGAGCAACCAAGGAGCCCGAATCGCCTACTCCCACGTGAGTCGCCGATTCCCCGCCTCTTCTGCAGGTACATTGGCGTAGAGCGCGCGTCGTGGACTCCAAAGCCTCCGGCCCTCCTCGCAACCCCGCGAGCCTACTGGTAGCAGATTCCGTGCTTCATCAGTGCCCCTTCGGGTGCCACTGAGGATTTGCCTTTGTTCCTCAGATGGTAATCGTGATTTTGCCTTTCAGAAGTCATAGATGACAAAAGCGAATTCCAACCGGAGTGCAGGTATTGACCGAACTAACTCGAAGAAACCAAGTGGAGTCGGTGACTCAGTAGGTGGAGTCGGCGACTGGCCTTAGGTTTTTCGACTTTCGAGCTGAGTCGAGGACAACACTCTTAGCTAGCAGAATAACCCGCAATCGGTGACTCACTAGGTGGAGTCGGCGATTGCCTATGTCAATTGGAGATTCCTTGACACAAAGTCAGTGATTCACCCTGAGGGAATCGAGCCGAACTTTCTGAAGAAAAATTCGTGATTACGACGGGATATCGTAGTTCGATAGTCCCACAGACGGCGCCAGCTGATGAAGCACGAAATCTGCTACGAGTAGGCTCGCGGGGTCGCAAGGAGGGCCTGAGGCTTTGGAGTCCACGACGCGCGCTCTACGTCAGAAGTGGAGGGGAGTCGGCGACTCAGGTGTGGGAGTCGGCGACTCGGGCTCCTTAGTTCTCTGGTCGGAGTGTGGAGTCAAGTAGTGGTGGGAATGACTTGATGAATGAGAAGACCCCCCAAGTACCCCTTTTATAGGGTCTTTTGGGACGTTTCTCATTCATTGCCCGTGGGGCCCATGCCATTATGGTGCCCCTATTAAGGGTGCCATAATAGCGTGGGCCAAGTCAAGTAACGGCTTGGAGTCGGCGACTCAGGTATGGGAGTCGACGAATCAGGGTGAAGCCACCGATTCCCCATGAGTCAGGTTGGCAGTCTACCAGAACTGACCAGAATCGGCGACTCACCTCTGGAGTCGGTGACTTGGTAGTCCCAGTCGTCGATTCTCAGTGTTGACTTGAGTACTTGACGTAGACACTTGCCCGTATCCGTGGATCTCTCCGGGGGTCCGGCGTAAAGCGGCGGAACCCTAGTCCTTGTTGAAAGGCGTTGCTGGGAGTGACTGACGTAATCAGGCATGTCTCACCAGTACTCCCCCCTGAAGAGAGCACAAGAAAAATGCGTGTACCGCCAACAACCTTTATATATACAACCTTTATATAAGTCTCTGATCTAGATCCAACACTTTCGGTTCACATACTACACTTGAGGATTCATGTATGTTTGGTTCACATACTACATTGTGATTCGTCGACTCACTTTCGGTTCGGTGACCTCTTTAATTGGATTCGTTGACTCTAGGCTGGGTAGGAGACTACTTGGCAGTCGTTGACTCCCTTTTGGTCGTTAACAATTTTTTTTAATAAAAGGAGAAATTATTTTCTCATTCTCCACCATCCCCTTCTGTTAGTATGGATTTGATGGCTAGTGAGACATGCCCAGATCGAGTTAGGGCCCAGATCGACAGTATGGTAGACTGCACATCTGGCCCCTCGAAACTCGAAAATTTTGCCCCTAAATCGACGATTCCATACCTGAATCGCCGATTTACGACCGTTACTCGTCGCCTGCCTGCGCCATAATGGGCCATAAATGCGCCCTATTATGGTAGCAGGCGCGATGCCCGCCACCGAGTGCGCCCCCCAAGACCCTATAAAAAGGATCTCAAGGGGTCACTCTAAGGCAGAATATAAGTTCCAACAACACTAGAGCATACTAGAGAGAATCACCGATTTCCACACCGAAATCGCCTATTCTCCTCTGACGGGATTTGACGTAGAGCGCGCGTCGTGGACTCCAGAGCCTCCGACCATCCTCGCAACCCCGTGAGCCTCCTGGTAGCAGCTTCATCAGCTGGCGCCGTCTGTGGGACTACCGAACCACCGGCATCCTAGTGAGACATATCTGATTACGTCAATCACTCCCAGCAACGCCCCTCAACAAGGACTAGGGTTCCATCACTTTACGTCGGATCCCCAGAAGGCATCCACGGTGCGGAGCAAGTGTCTACGTCAAGTACTCAAGGCAACACCTGGGAATCGCCGATTGAGACTACCAAGTCGCTGATTCCAGGGGTGCATCGCCGACTCCAGACAGGGCACTTGGGTCTGGTAGACCGAGGACCTGACCATAAGGGAGTCGGGGACTCCACCTCTGAATCGGCGACTCCCATACCTGAGTCGTCGATTCCCAGTCGTTACTTGGGAGGGCCCACGTTAATATGACACCCTTAATTGGGCACCATAATGGAGTGGGCCTCACGGTAATGAATGGGGAAAACGCCCCCAGGACCCTATAAAAGGGGTCCTTGGGGGTCCTCCACTCCCAAGTTATTCACCCTTGACTCACACTCCAACCAGAGCAAACCAAGGAGCTCGAGTCGCGGACTCCCATGTGAGTCGCCGATTCCCCTCCACTTCTGCAGGTACATTGACGTAGAACGCGCGTCGTGGACTCCAAAACCTCCAGCCCTCCTCGCAACCCTGCGAGCCTATTGGTTGCAGATTTCGTGCTTCATCAGCTGGCGCCGTCTGTGGGACTATCGAACTACGATATCCCGTCATAATCGCGAAATTTTTTTCGCAATGTTCGGCTCGATTTCCTTCCGGTGAATCGCTGACTTTGTGTCAAGGAATCGTCGATTCATACAGGCAATCGCCGACTCCACCTAGTGAGTCGCCGATTGCGGGTTATTCTGCTAGCTAAGAGTGATGTCCACGGTTTGGTTCAGAAAAAGGTCATAAGTTGAATCGCCGATTCCACATAGAGAGTCGCCGATTCCTTTAGCTTTTTGAGCAAGTGTTGTCAATGCCTTTTGCTCTTGTACTTTCACTTTCATATAGTTTGGATTTTTCATAGAAAATCGCCTATCCTCATCTTAATCGTCGATTCCCAACTGAATCGCTGACTCCCACATTGAGTAGGTGATTCCCACACTTAAATTGTCGATTCGTTCATCGTCTTCATTCATCGCTTTGGCTGAATAAGACCACTCATTCATAGTCTTCATTCATCGTTTTGGCTGAATAAGACCACTCATTCATCGTCTTCATTCATCGCTTTGGCTGAATAAGATAAGACCACTCATTCATCGTCTTCATTCATAGCTTTGGCTGAATAAGACCACTCATTCATCGTCTTCATTCATCGCTTTGGCTGAATAAGAACAGGCATCCCAATAGTGCAAGGAATCTTTTTTGGGATAGGTCTAAACAGGCATCCCAAAAACGACCTCAGGCCGCACGATTTTCTACAGAAAAATTGCAAATTTTTTTTGCTAATTTCAAACTTTGGGGACTAGTAGTACTGCTCAAGGGGGTCACAAAACTACAAAGAAATATTATCCAAATATTTCTCTGTTTTGTGACACCCGAGGGGGCAGGGACCTACCCATATCTTCCGACACTTTGGAAGAACTTCCACTCGTAGTCTGTTGCTTCGACCCAATAAAAGCAACCATCCTATTTATGGCTCCTTTTACTAAGGATCATAAAAAGAAAGCTCCCTCTATTGCTACCGAAGTAGGAGCTTCTGGTAGGAGGGTTGATTCCCATACTGTACCAACCTCCAATGCATCATTGTCGGCACATGAGGTGCCCTCATCACTCCCATCAAAAGGGGGAGTGAACCTAACTCCTGCGCTAGAAGAGAGGTTGATTAACTTTATCGATTCCATAGAAAAAAGAGTTAGCAACCTCGAAAAAGCGAGGGGCAACCAGACCATCATTCGCGAAGGAGCGGGTGATTCTAGGTCTTACTATTCTCCATCTGCGGAGAAAAAGAGGAAATCTCCAGTGCCTCCTAAAGCAAAGGCTGGACCTAGCAAGAGTCGCACTGACAAGACTCTTACAACAAAGTTCGTGGAACATCTCCGTCGAAAGCTGACCGACAATCTGGTCGCTAGCAGTCCGATCGAGTTCTTGAGAATCAAAAGCGCTCCTTTTCACAAGGACCTTTTGAAAGAATCTTTTCCACCAACCTGGAGGGTACCCAGGATAGAAGCGTACGACGGTTCGAGTGATCCAAAAGATCACATCAACCTCTACCTTAGTGTCTTGGAACCGCAGACCACCAATAACAGGCTGTTGTGTCGAGCATTCCCCAGCACTCTCAAAGGCAGCGCTTATCGGTGGTTCTCTGGTCTGCCAGCTGGCTCGATCTCCAGCTTCGCGAACCTCTCTTCAAAGTTTAACGCCCAACATGTGGGGATGATCAGAATAAAACACAGTGCCAATACACTACTAGCACTACGACAAAACAATTTGTCTTTGAGGGATTACACGATTAAGTTCACTTCGATGATTACAGAAGTGAACGACCTAATCCCGAGTATGGTCATAGCAGGGTACATGAATGGGCTAGTACCCTACTCCCCTTTGGCCCAGAATCTTACGCTCCATAAAGTGGAGACCCTGCCCGACCTCTTCCAACGAGCTCAATCGTTCATTGAGATAGAAGAAGAGAACAATAACAAGCTGGACGGAGTCGAGCCGCCCAGCCAGAAAAAACCTCGCTATACTAAAGAAGATACATCTGAGGATACAAGTTCCCAGTCTAAAACCTCGACTAGTCCTCCTCGATACAGAGAGAAGCTTCTCATCAGCAGTTATGACCACCACAGTCATAACTCATACTCTCAGTCTGGTAACAGTTATGGCCAAGAAAGCCATAGCTCACACTCTCGGCCCAATGACAGTTATGGCCATAGCCCACGCTCTCAATCCTATGACAGTGATGGCAACCAGAGCCACAGTTCACACTCGCAATCAAGTGCATCACGCTAGTAGTGAGGAACTATCATCTGTTAGAAGATAGGATTGGCCAGAGTAACCATGCAGGCTATGCTTCTGTCAGTGGCAACCAGCGACCAAAACATATTGATTCTTTTGTTTGTCTCTCATACTATTCTTATATATTCTCAATAGAGATATTATTCTAAATAAATATTTCTTTAATCCATAGAGATACTATGCAATATGTATACAATATCATATTTAGAATAATCACCTATCGCTTCAGACGGATCAATCATCCAACGCTTCGGCTAGATGACGTCCGTCACTTCAACTTCATATATCATCCATCTCTTTGGCTGGATGATACCCGTTGCTCAGACCTAACTTACGACCCACGAGTCTAAGTGATGGTTACAAAATCCAATTTACGTCCAGAGTGGTTAAGTTGTGATCGCAAGTCTAGTTTACGATTTATAAGTCCAAAGTGCGACTTAAGAATCTAAATCGGACTCTCATTTACGAATCTAGCCCCGAGATTCTAAACTTACGACTACAATCAACGATATCCTCGTTTTAAATCTATTTTGTCGCTATGGCCTTAATAGACTAAGGATCATTTTGTCGCTTTGGCCTCAATGATCCTATCCCATCTTGTCGCTATGGCCTTGATGAGGATCGAGAGTCGCTCTGTCGCTATGGCTGGAGCTTGGCTAAAACATCAGGGTTCAAATCTAGAATTGTAGTCCTAAATTACAAAATAAAATAGTGAGATTTTATCTTTGTAATCCTCATTTCTAAAAGTCAGTAAAGTTGACACTCTTTCCAAATCACCTACCTATGACTCTAACTAGTACCCTACCATAGAAATCTATTTTGTTGCTTTGGCTTTAATAGATCCAGGTCCATTTTGTCGCTTTGGTCTTAATGGACCAAAAATTATTTTGTCGCTTTGTCCTTGATAGACTTGGAGATCATTCTGTCGCTTTGGCCTTAATGATCTCAACCCATCTTATCGCTTTGGCCTTGATGCGGCTCCAAAAGTTACTCTGTCGCTTCGGCAGAGTTCAACTACATTGGGGTATAAGTGTAAAGTCTTAGGTAGTTGATAAGTACAAATGAACCTAACCCTAAGAGGTTCTATGTACCCATAATACATAAATCAATTTTGTCACAATGACCTTAATAGATTAAAATCGTTTTGTCTCTATGACCTTATCGATCCTACTCTATCTTGTCGCTTTGGCCTTGATGCGGGCCCAAAAGTTACTCTGTCGCTCCGGCCCGAGTTCAACTATATTAGGGTATTGATAAGTATAAATGAACCTAACCCCAAGAGGTTCTAAGTACCCACAACACATACGAAAATCTATTATGTCGCTATAGCCTTAATAGATAAAAAATCGTTTTGTCGCTATGGCCTTAACGATTCAACCCCATCTTGACGCTATGGCCTTGATGAGGGTAAAAAGTTACTCTGTCACTTCGGCCAAAGTTCAACTACACATTAGGGAATAAAATCTAGAGTCTTAGGTTCTCAAAAAAATTCTAAGTCCTATTCCCGATAGTTTTTGTATCTCCAACTCATTACGTCAATTAGCTTTGCGAGTCTCGATTAGTTATGAAGTTTAATTTATTTCGCGAGTTTAGCCATAGACTGAGCTACGATTCGTACGACCAAGTCTACGCCCAGAGTGGCTAGCAATAGGGTTAGCAAAGTCTAATTTACGTCCAGAGTGGCTAAATTACGACTTGTGAATCTAGTTTCGGGTCTTAGTTACAATTCAAAAAATAAATTAAGTAAACAATTAATTAAAAAAGCAAAATAATTGATTAACTGAGTTCCAAAAAGATTACAAAAATGTCAAAATATTCCAAGAGGGAGGATCACAAGCTCTCTCCGACACTTCTGTCGCTTCGGCCAGAAGTTGTCATATTTCAAGAGGGAGTTTTACAAGCTCTCTCCGACACTTCTGCCGCTTCAGAAGTCGTCACATTTCAAAAGGGAGTATCACAAGCTCTCTCCTTCTGTCGTTTCGGCCAGAAGTCGTCACATTTCAAGAGAGAGTATCACAAGCTCTCTCCGGCATCAGGGTTCAAACTTAAGTTGTAATTAAAAATTACAAATGTAACCCTCGAGTTTGAAATATTTGCATCCTTCGTATTTGTCATTCACGCTATCTTTTACAACTCTACGTTAATCTGGATGTATAAATTATTCGCAAATTTAACCGTAGGCGGAGCTACGATTCGTACGACCAAGTTTACGCCCAGAGTGGCTAGCAATAGGGTTAGCAGAGTCTAATTTACGTCCAGAGTGGCTAAATTACGACTTGTGAATATGGTTTCGGGCCTAAGTTACAATTTAAAGGGTAATTTATATGAAAGATTAGTAAAGAAAAAACAAAAGATAGCCCATTGACAATCAAAATCAAATATTTCGGAAAACTGTTCATTCCAAAAGTTATGTGTCACAATGACACGATTTTTGAGGGAGAGTATTGCATGCTTTCCCGACACTTCTGTCGCTTCGGCTAGAAGTCGTCAAATTTGGAAGGGGAGTAACACAAGCTCTCCCGACACTTCTGTCGCTTCGGCCAGAAGTTGTCAAATTTCGGGGGGAGTATCACAAACTCTCCCGACACTTCTGTCGCTTCAGCCAGGAGTCGTCACATTTCGAGGGGGAGTATCACAAGCTCTCCCGACACTTCTGTCGCTTCGGCCAGAAGTCGTCAAATTTCGGGGGGAGTGTCACAAGCTTGCCCGACACTTCTGTCGCTTCGGCCAGAAGTCGTCAAATTTCAGGGGGAGTGTTACAAACTCTCCCGACACTTCTGTCGCTTTGGTCAGAAGTCGTCAAAAATTGAGCACGGTAAGATCTGTTGCTCGGCCAGATTTACCAAGGTTTTATTGAGCAAAGGAAGGGCATCACGAAAGGTAAAATCGCACGGTAAGTTCAATAAGTAAATAAAAATATGCGTTTTGGACTGATCTAGTTGTTTTGCAGGATGTTTCCTTTTTTGCAGGTAAAATTCCGCCATCTTGGCCAGGATCAGATTCTGATAGTGAATCTGTAGCCTTGACCGGAATCAAATTCTAATTGTTAATCAACAGATTCTGTCGCTTCGGCCAGAATCAGATTCTGATAGTGAGTCGGTCTGTCTTGTCGCTTTGGCTTTGACAGACCAGAGGTCATTTTGTCTCTTTGGCCTTAATGACCTCAAGGGGGGAGTATCACAAGCTCTCCCCGACACTTCTTTCGCTTCGGCCAGAAGTTGTCGAATTCCATTTTTTCGCTTTGGCCTTAATGGACCAAGAATTATTTTGTCGCTTTGGCCTCAATGATTCTTCTATCTTGTGACTTGGAGATCATTTTGTCGCTTTGGCCTTAATGATCTCAACCCACCTTGTCGCTTTGGCCTTGGTGGGATAACCGTCGTTGCGGACATAAAGTCGCTCTTGCTCAGGGTGGACTATAAACATCAGTTCTGATACTGAACTAGATTCTGATAGTGAATCCACGCATTTTGTCGCTTCGGTCAGAATCAGATTCTGATGGTGAATCCACGCATTCTGTCGCTTCGGCCAGAATCAGGCTCTGATAGTGAGTCAGTCCATTTTGTCGCTTTGGCCTTAATGGACGGAAATTATTTTGTCGCTTTGGCCTTCACAATTCCCTCTCATCTTGTCGCTTTGGTCTTGATGATGACACAGCAAAAGTCGCTCCTGATCAGAGTTGGATTATAAACACGCAGTTCCGTTGTCCTGGAACTAGATTATGATAGTGAATCAATCCATCTGATAGTGCATGGATAACGGAGTCATTGTGTCGTTGTGGCCGCATTGATTCGATCTCATCTTGTCGCTTTAGCCTTGATGCGGATCACCTTGCTTGGAGGGGGATACTGGCGATACACGCATGTTTCTTGTGCTCTCTTCAGGGGGGAGTATTGGTAAGACATGTCTGATTACGTCAGTCGCTCCCAGCAACGCCCCTCAACAAGGACTAGGGTTACGTCGTTATACACCGGACCCCCGGAAGGCATCCACCGTGCGGAGCAAGTTTCTACGTCAAATACTCAAGGCCACACCTAGGAATCGCCGATTGGGACTACCAAGTCGTCGATTCCAGACAGGGCACTCAGGTCTGGTAGAGCGAGGACCTGATCACAAGGGAGTCGGCGACAACACCTCTGAATCGGCGACTCCCATACCTGAGTCGCCGATTCCCAACCGCTACTTGGGAGGGCCCACGTCATTATGACACCCTTAATTGGGCACCATAATGGAGTGGGCCCCATGCTAATGAATGGGGAAAACGCCCCTAGGACCCTATAAAAGGGGTCTTTGGGGGTCCTCCACTCCCAAGTCATTCACCCTTGACTCACACTCCAACCAGAGCAAACCAAAGAGCCCGAGTCGCCGATTCCCCTCCACTTCTGCAGGTACATTGACGTAGAGCGCGCGTCGTGGACTCCAAAGCCTCCGGCCCTCCTCGCAACCCCGTGAGCCTACTGGTAGCAGATTTCGTGCTTCATCATATCCCATCATAATCGTGAATTTTTTTTGCATAGTCCGGCTTGATCTCTCCCAGAGGGATCGCTGACTTTGTTAACTAAAATCGTCGATTGAGATCGAAAATCACCGATTCTTGCCTGAAGCTCCGGTTGGATTTCTCCAGAAATCACTGATTTCACCCTAAGGATCGTCGGTCCAGAATATCGTCTGATAGCTAAGAGTGCTATCCACGGCTCAGTTCAAAAAGATCCAAAAGTCAAAATTGTCGATTTAGACCACTAAATCGCTGATTTTCTTTGTTTTTGAGTAAGCTCGGTCATTTCACTCCTTTTCTTACTCCACTTTTGTCCCAATGGCTCACGAAAAGAAAAAGCGCAGTTACCCTCTAAGAAGCAAGGGTAAAATGGCAGAAGTACCTGAGATGGAATAGGGCGAGCCTTCTCGGTCATAGAGGCTCGATGAAGCTCAACCTGACCAGCCCTCTCAGGCACACTCAGATCTTCCACACCTTGGAGAGCATATGGTACCAAAAAATCCTCCCACCATGGAAGAGAGGTTGTTTAGCTTCATGGATAACATGGAGAGAAGAATGAACAACCTCGAGAAGGCGAGGAGTCAAAAGACCACCATCCGCGATCAGGCGGGTGAATCTGGGTCTTATTATCCTCCATCTACGGAGAAAACCAAACAAGGTTCCCGTCTTAGGTCAAAGATGGGACCCAGTAAGAGTCGCTCTGAAAGGACTCTCAACACACGGTTCGTGGAGGATCTCCGTCGGAAGCTGGCTGACGAACCAATCGCCGCCAGCCCGACCGAGTTCTTAAGGAACAAAAGTGCTCTTTTTCACGAGGACCTTTTGAAGGTATCCTTCCCACCAACCTGGAAGGTACTCAGGATTGAGACGTATGATGGTTCGACTGATCCGCAAGATAACATCAACCTCTACCTCAACATCATGGAACCCCAGACCACCGATAATGGGTTGTTGTGCCGGGCATTCCCAGGCACTCTCAAGGGTAGCGCTTATAGGTAGTTTTCTGGTCTACCGACTGGCTCAATCACCAGCTTCTCAGACCTCTCTTCAAAGTTCATCGTCCAACATGTGGGGATGATCAGAATAAAGCACAGTGCCAATGCACTATTGGCACTGCGGCAGAAGGATATGTCCGTTCGGGATTACACGATTAAGTTTACTTCGATGATGACAGAAGTGAACGACTTAATCTCAAGTCTAGCCATAGCAAGGTACATCAGAGGGTTAATACCCTTCTCCCCATTGGCTGAAAATATGAAACTCCATAAAGTGGAGACCTTACCAGACCTCTTCCACATAGCTCAATTGTACATTGAGGTGGAAGAGGAGGATGAGAATAATCTAACGAAGCTTGAGACCCCTGCCTGACTTTAAGAAATCCAAGTTTGAAAGAAAGAGATACAACGGAAAAGACAATTTTCGCGGCATCTCTAAAAGGTACACTAACAATGCGTCTGAAGCTTCCAAAAAGGAGTGGAAGCCGAAACACGATAATAAAGTGTACCAGACTTCGACAAAACAGTCGCCAAAAAACTATACTAAGGGTGCAACCCAATTATGGAGGGACTACACACCACTGACAATCAGCAGAGGCGAACTGTTTGAAAAGCTAAAGAACCGAGCAGATCTGTCCGCTCCTCGTTCTTTAGACCCTGCAATCAAGGGTAGTCGTCACAAAGGTGGAAAATACTGCAAATTCCACAAGGACCACGGCCACCTAACAGACCATTGCAGGGAGTTCTCGGGTTTTGTCGAGCAACTGATCTCGAAGGAAGAACTTGACAACTTTGTCAAGGGAGTTCTCGGGTTTTGTCGAGCTCACACCTTCGAACTTAACCCAACCTTGGATTGTGGAAGTAGACGGTTCGAGTTGTAGTACATGCTCAGGTATCGGAGTGAAAATCGATAGTCCGGATGGAAGAAACTATGAACACTCGATACGGCTTCACTTCTCGGCATCTAACAATGTCACGGAATATGAAACAGCTATACACGGCCTAAAGCTATTGAGAACTCTCGGCGCTGAGAATGTCACGCTTCGCACTGACTCTCAGCTCGTAGCTCGGTAAACCACTGGTGAGTTCGCATGCAAAGAACTACAAATCACTAAATATGTGGAGGCAATGGTGGCACTCACCAAGCAGTTCGCCGAGTTCAAAATCGAGCAGATCCCTCGAATCCAAAATACACCCGCTGATGCTCTAGCATGTCTAGCTTCGGCTTGGGAGGGAGGGCAGTGCGAAATTCTAGTGGACTCTATACTCCAACCGACGTGCCAAGTACTGAATGTCACTTCCGATCCCCAAGACGATTGGAGACAACCAATTCTGGCATTCATTCAGAATGGAGTACTTCCTGATAATAAGGGCGAGGCCAAAAACTTGAAACATAAGGCAGCCAAATATAAGTTCCAACCACACTAGAGCATACCAGAGAGAATCGCCGATTTCCACACTCAAATCGACTATTCTCCTCTGACGGGATTTGACGTAGAGCGCGCGTCGTGGACTCCAGAACCTCTTGGTAGCAGATTCAGTGCTTCATCAATGGCCTCTTTTACTGACTATGTGCAGGAAGAGATTGGTGAACTTGTTCGTTTTTTGTGGCTAATAGATCCTAGATTCCTAGGTCTCCTTCTCCCAATTAGGTTAATGGGCCCAGCCCGGGGACATACACTGAAACATCGGTCCGAGCTCCCAGCAGACCAGGGCCCCCGGATAAAAAATGCAGCAGTAACCCACCTGATGCAAGTAAGGGAGAAGTCAAACCATTCGAAAGGACAAAATTTCCAGGAGCGACCGAATAATGTAGTTGTATTAAAAAGCGAGCTATTACGGAAGTGAGCAAGTCCAAAACAAAGACTGCAGAGGAAATAAAAGTGGAGTTACAAGGAGAAAGGATCGAAAAGCAATTTTTTTTTTGAAAAAAATGTAGCAGCGAATCTAGCAGTCAGCGAGTGCCCCAGGCGAAAGGCAGTGACGACCATCAAGTGACACTAGCGTTACAAATCGAGCCTACCGAACCGAATACTTAAGTATTAGATTTGGTTCGTTTAAATAAACGAGCCTACTCTTGGGTTTAGGTTTGGGTTCGTTCGTTTAATAACCGAACTCAGACCCGAAACGAACCGAATAGTTCGTCGAATACCGAACTTTTATTGCAACGCTAAGTGGCACCACACATTATGAAGTGGTGCAGGTTAGTCGCAGGTAGTTCGAACAACGCACGCTGAGATCGACGCTGACGGTCCCGGCGCCTTCGAGCAGGAGAGGGCGGAGCAACGGAAGGAACCGAAAGCATTCCAATAGGCGAGCCCCCAACGGGTTGTTCGGAAGTAGGAGTAGTGGGCTCTCGTGGTGACGGTGGAACCACGCTAGCTCTAGCACCCACTAACACCGAATCAACGCCGGCCTAACGATGAGAAGCCAATCGACGATGCACGGAGAGAAGTACAGAGTTAACACTGTTTTAATATTAATGACTCACTACATGGCATAGTGAGTGAGTCACTCATGTTGGTATAGATGTAAATATACCTAGATCTAAGAGTAGTTATATCATTTGTATTTACTTTAATCACATAAATATAATCATCAGTCTGCAATCTTCCACTCTCGTCGACCTCCAAATCATATCATCTCCCGATGCAACTCCCAAGTTCTCTGTTGTGCCTCCCAAGCCATCGAACATGGTATCAGAGCTACCGATCGCGGCCACATCTGCATCACCATCGGTGGGATCTATTATCACACCCATGGAATCGATTGTCATTATGCCAACGACAGCTCCGAGCTTGGGATCGCTCCAATATCTGATGCACGTCAAGCTAAGTCCCTTAAACTATATGCTCTGGAAGAATCAGTTTGAACCGATTCTAAACTACAGAGATCTACATTGTGTGATTGAGAAATCAAGCATTGTGCCGGAGAAAATTACCATCGGGAAGGAAGGCCAACCTTCAATCAATCCAGCATATCTGAGCATGTGGAAGATGGATCAGCTGCTCCGAAGTTGTCTGATTTCATCTCTAACTGAAGAAGTGCTACCATACACGATAGGTTTCACATCATCGTTAGAAATATGGGAAACTTTGCGTGAAACTTTTGGGGTTCCTACTCAATCAAGACTGTTGCTATTACAAACACAACTTTTCAATCTTCGAAAGGGGGGATCAAGGAGTCTTGGCGTATTTTCGACAAGTCCGATTAATCGTCGATGAACTCGCTGCTGCCGGAACAATCCTTGAAAGAGGAATTGTCAATGCCGCAATCTTCAACAATGTTGGAAATAAATTCTCCGAAGTGGTTGCTTCCCTCTCCGCAAGGGAAGTGTCACCATCGTTTGCCACTGTTAGTAGCACCCTCATTAATCACGAAATTCGTATTGGGAAGATTGCGGCTTCTAATCTCTCAACAACATCCGCCGAATACACCGCATACAAAGGCAGCGGGAACAAAAATCGCGGCCAGAATAGAGACAGCGGGAACAGAAATTTACGACCGGCAGTAACACGTCATCTGGGAAGGTTGTGAAAGGAGGATATCGGAGGGATCCGTGTCCGATTTGCGATAGTTCGGAGAACGGTCCCTACAAATGCCCTTACAAGGCTCAGGCGGCAACGACGGTATCTCAACATCGTAACCAAGCGTCGTCCGTTGTAGCAGCACCGCCACCATTAGCGCCTATGTCACGTAGGAAGGTTCGTACTCCAGAGGATCATCGGAGCCGTCAGTGGAGTCGTCGGATTGGATATCCGATTCCGGCGCCACCCACCACTTCACCCCCCATCTGTCATATTTCACCCATATGGACCCAAGTTTCGGTAGCGGATCTGCCCGTCTGGGTGATGGGTCAAAACAACCCATTCAACATTATGGATCTGATATTTTACAAAATTCATCCTTCACTTTTAAACTTAAAAATTTACTTCATACCCCTTTAATTTTGAAATCTCTCATTTCTGTCCATAAATTCTCATATGATAATATGTGTTATTTTGTGTTTTATCTTTATCATTTTCTTGTTAAGGATCAGGCTACTCACCAAACACTACTCCAAGGTTCACATGTTGGATCCTTTTATCGACTTTCT
>LFYR01001092.1:170374-184874 GCA_001185155.1 Zostera marina | reverse complement strand
GAAGTAATTGTTCGAATTAACAATAGATATTGATCAAATTCAATAAATAATCAATTTTAAATCTATTTGTAATGATAAGAGGTAGAAATACAAGATCATATTGATCAATCTATCTTGAAAAATAATATATTGAATTAAAGGATGGTTTCGTACCAGATTTAATACTCTATAATAAAAAAAGACGGCAAATAATGAATTTATAGAAGTAATTGTTCGAATTAACTATACATATTGATCAAATTGATTAACATCAATTTTAATTAAATTTATAATGATATGAGGTAGAAATACAAGATCATAATCGTCAATCTATATTGATAAATGATATTTAGAATTAAAGGATGGTTTCGTACCACATTTAATACTCTAAAATAAAAAAAGATGGTAAATAATGAATTTATTGTAGTAATTGTTCGAATTAACAATAGATATTGATCAAATTGAATAAATAATCAATTTTAAATCCATTTATAATGATACGAAGATAAAGAAATGATAATATGGATCAATCTGTCTTGATAAATGATATTTAGAATTAAACGTTGGTTTCGTACATGATTTAATAATCTATATTAGAAAAAGATGGCAAATAATGTATTTATTAACGTAATTGTTAGAAATATCTATAGATATAGATGAAATTGATTAAATATTCGATTTTAAATCCATTTGTAATGATAAGATGTAGAAATACAAGATCATAATGGTCAATATATCTTGATTAATAATATATTGAATTAAAGGATGGTTTCGTGCCAGATTTAATACTCTATAATAAAAACAGACGGCAAATAATGAATTTATTGAAGTAATTGTTCGAATTAACGATAGATATTGATCAAATTGAATAAATAATCATTTTTAAATCCATTTATAATGATATGAGGTAGAAATACAAGATCATAATGGTCAATCTATCTTCATAAATGATATTTAGAATTAAAGGATGGTTTCGCACCACATTTAATACTCTATAATAGAAAAAGAAGGCACGTAATTAATTTAATGAAGTTATTGTTCGAATTAACCATAGATATTGATCAAATTGAATAAATAATCATTTTTAAATCCATTTATAATGATATGATGTAGAAATACAAGATCATATCCATCAATCTATCTTGATAAATGATATTAAGAATTAAACGTTGGTTTCGTAACCTGATTTAATACTCTATATTAAAAAAATATGGCAAATAATGTATTTATTGAAGTAAATGTTAGAAATAACTATAGATATTGATGAAATTGATTAAATAATCGGTTTTAAATCTATTTGTAATGATAAGAGGTAGAAATACAAGATCATATTGTTCACTCTATCTTGATAAATAATATATTGAATTAAAGGATGGTTTCTTACCAGATTTAATACTCTATAATAAAAAAAGACAGCAAATAATGAATTTATTGAAGTAATTGTTCGAATTAACCATAGATATTGATCAAATTGAATAAATAATTATTTTTAAATCCATTTATAATGGTATGAGGTAGAAATACAAGATCATAATGTCAATCTATCTTCATAAATTATATTTGGAATAAATGGATGGTTTCGTACCACACTTAATACTCTATAATAAAAAAAGACGGCAAATAATGAATTTATTGAAGTAATTGTTCGAATTAACTATACATATTGATCAAATTGATTAACATCAATTTTAATTAAATTTATAATGATATGAGGTAGAAATACAAGATCATAATCGTCAATCTATATTGATAAATGATATTTAGAATTAAAGGATGGTTTCGTACCACATTTAATACTCTAGAATAAAAAAAGATGGTAAATAATGAATTTATTGTAGTAATTGTTCGAATTAACAATAGATATTGATCAAATTGAATAAATAATCATTTTTAAATCCATTTATAATGATACGAAGATAAAGAAATGATCATATGAATCAATCTGTCTTGATAAATGATATTTAGAATTAAACGTTGGTTTCGTATCTGATTTAATATTCTATATTAGAAAAAGATGGCAAATAATGTATTTATTAACGTAATTGTGAGAAATATCTATAGATATAGATGAAATTGATTAAATAATCGATTTTAAATCCATTTGTAATGATAAGAAGTAGAAATACAAGATCATATTGATCAATCTATCTTGATTAATAATATATAGAATTAAAGGATGGTTTCGTGCCAGATTTAATACTCTATAATAAAAAGAGACGACAAATAATGAATTTATTGAAGTAATTGTTCGAATTAACTATACATATTGATCAAATTGATTAACATTAATTTTAATTAAATTTATATTGATATGAGGTAGAAATATAAGATCATAATGGTCAATCTATCTTGATATATGATATCTAGAATTAATGGATGGTTTCGTACCACATTTAATACTCTAGAATAAAAAAAGAAGGTAAATAATGAATTTATTGAAGCAATTGTTCGAATTAACAATAGATATTTATCAAATTGAATAAATAATCAATTTTAAATCCATTTATAATGATAAGAAGTAGAAAGAAATGATCATATCGATGAATCTATCTTGATAAATGATATTTAGAATTAAACGTTGGTTTCGTACCTGATTTAATACTCTATATTAAAAAAAGATGGCAAATAATGTATTTATTGAAGTAATTGCTAGAAATAACTATAGATATTGATGAAATTGATACAATCAGATTTTGTATAAGTGTGATTGTTAGTTAGTTTTTCAATAATTGTTGAATAATCAATTATTAATTATTAATTATTTATTTATTTAATTAACTAATAATTAATAATTAATTATGAAAATATTGGAAAATCCATAAATCACTTTTTATATTAAGAACTTGATTTAAAATCCAATGTTGAAAACAATTATTTAAAAATTAAAATCATTTATTTAATTAATAATTAAATAAATAATTATTTAATTAAATTTAAATAATTATTTAATTAATTAATAATTGAAAAAAAGTAACAATCAGATTTTGTATAAGTGTGATTGTTAGTTAGTTTTCAAATAATTGTTGAATAATCAATTATTAATTATTAATTAATTATTTATTTAATTAACTAATAATTAATAATTAATTAAGAAAATATTGGAAAAATCCATAAATCAGTTTTTATATTAAGAACTTGATTTAAAATCCAATGTTGAAAACAATTATTTAAAAATTAAAATCATTATTATCTTTATTTAATTAATTATCTTTCGATTAATTAGATTATCCTTATTTTTTTTAGATGTATTGGTTAATAGTAACATTCGTTATATCGGTTTTCATGGTCGTCACGACTCCCGATCGGAGTGATGATCATTCAACTGATGAACAAGATTATGATCATCCGAATCTACATGAGATGAACATGGCTGGTGATCAAACGAAGAAAAAAAGTAGAGAACAAAACAAAGATCATCCTGAATATCATCCATCACAAGGTCAACGGTTTGTAATAAAATTCAGAAATGATCAAATTGTCCACGATAGCGTAGCAAAAAAACTAAACAAGAAATGCGCAATGGTCGCGAACGATTTCAAACTACTACCAATGGACGTACCGTGGTTTGAACAAGACCAGAAAAACATAGATGAGGCGATGGAAACGATTCAGGTTTATTAATTAATATTTAATTATTATTATAGATTTTATAGTTAATTATTAATTAATATTATAATTATTCATCGAACAGAGAGAATTTGATTACAGCGGTTCAACCTTTGGTTATCGACGTGTCAATGAAAGGTTAAACAAATTATGGAGAAGCGCTTATAACTCGTTATTGGATAAATATAATAACAAAGATCTGACAGTCGAAGAGGTTATTAGAACATTACCCGACTACATCATCAAAGACCAATTTCTAAAAAAACTGATGAAGAGAAGATCACCGAGGGGATTAGTACGTATTAATTCATTTCTTCTTTTTAATTGCATTTAATAACTTTTTTTTTTTTTAACTTAATTATTTTATTTTAACTTAATATAGGAAATTTCTGAAATTAACAAAGGCAATCGGGCTAAACAAACATCACACAGTTTAGGTTCGAAGAGTCTGGCGCAAAGAAATTACGAAGCTGTAAGTAAATTATTTAATTTTATATTTACTTTCAAGTTCTTTTTAATTTTTTCTTTCTTTTCCTAATTTTAATATTACAGAACAAAAGGGACTAAATGATATTGAAACTTGGAAACTCAATATAAAGGCAGCTTATCCAAAAGACGAACGAGTGGTTAAAGCGGTTAAATGGATAGACAGTGAAAAAGCCAAAAATATGGCTCAACAAGAAAATATGACTGACACGGTAATTATTTCATATTTTTTCCAATTCAATAGTTATATTTACATTAATTATTATCATGTTTTCTTTTTCATTAGGCTCTAATCCAATTTGTTATAACCGAATTTATAATAAATTAGGAATATTAGGAACAACTGGTTCCTCATTGAGCAAAAAGACAACGCATCGGATGAATGTGGGGAACTTCTGCAGGGACAAAGGAAAAGATGCAATGACCGGAGCAGAGGTTCAAGATCAGGTCAACGAGGCTCGTCAGAAAGAGGAGATGGCTCGTCAGAATGAAGAGTTTATGGCTCGTCAAATGGCGTTTTTCCAACAATACAACTCCGCAATGCTCGCTCAAAATCCGAACTTGCGCTTACCGAAGTTTCCGCCAATCTTCAACAACGATCCAGCGCAGAACATTTATACTCCTGGAGCGTCATCTTCTAGAGCCGCCGCACCGCCTACTCAACTACCAACGCAAGAAACTACAACGCCACAAGAGGAGCACACCACTACACAACCGCGCGGAAGATCGATAATATTCACGACAGAGGCGTTGCGAAAGGTGGTCGCAACTAAAAAAAAGAAAAAGAGCGAAAAAAAAGAAGAAGTAAAATTAGTGATTGTCGAAGTTCTTTTTTGTTGTACATTAATTATTAAACTTCAAATTCAATTTCAATATCAATTTCATTTTTAATTTTATTTTCAATTTCATTTTTAATTTTAATTTTAATTTTTTTTTTATTTTTCAAAAGTGAACCAGCGGCCAGGCCGCCAGAAATTTCTTCCCGGGAAATTATTTTCAAAAATAACTGCCGACGGCCAGGACGCCGGAAAATTATTTTCCGAAATTAACAACCGGCGGCCAGGCCGCCGAAAAATTATTTTCAAAAAAAAATTTCGGCGACTAAGCCGCCGGGACAATTTCTGTTAAAATCGGAATCCAAAATTTTTTATCGGCGGCTTGGCCGCCGGTATTTCAACATTCCGGCGACATCAACTCCGGCGATGGAATCTCGTCGGCCTGGCCGCCAGAACTGCGCTGGTTTTTTGTAGTGTCTATTGGTCACGGAAAGCTTAAGTGGGATGATATAAGGGACCTGATTATTTCTGAAGAAATCAGGAGAAAGTGTAAGACACAGTCATCTTCTACAACACTGAAGTTGGAGAGCAGAGGCAGAAGTCGGAATAGAGGAAAATTCAGAAGCAATTCGAAGTCCCGAGACAAGAGGAAAGGGAAGAAAAATGTGATTTGCTGGAATTGTGATAAGCCTGACCACTTCAGATCAGATTGCAAGGCTCCAAAGAAATAATCTAAGGGAAAAGAATCTGAATACAATGCTAACTATTCAGAAAGTTCAGATGATGCATTGGTGTGTTGTGTAGTGAGTTTTGTGGACTCTTGGATGTTAGATTCAAGTGTTTCGTTTCACTCGACTTACAAGAAGGAAAATCTAAAGAACTATAGAGATATAGAAATCGGCAAAGTCTACCTAGCTGATGGAAACGTACTGGAAGTCTGTGGAAGAGGTGAAGCATATATCCAGACCAAGCAGGGTTTGTGGATTCTGAAGAATGTCAGATTTATGTCAAAGTTGTCAAAGCAACTAATCTCAGTGAGTCAACTAGATGATGATGGTATACATGCCAGTTTTGAAAATGGATCTTGGAAAATTACCAAAGGAGTTAGAAGAGTTGCAAGAGGACAGAAGAATGACACCTTGTACTTGACAAATGAGTCCAATCTGTTTGCATCAATCAGTATTGCAGAGAACTCAACTTTGTGGCACAAACGAATGGGTCACATTAGTGAAAAGGGTTTGAAGGTACTAGTGAAGGACGACAAGTTTCCAAAGATGACTTGGTATGATATGAAGACTTGTGAAGATTGCATTCTCGGCAAGCAGAAAAGACTTAGTTTCTCCAAAAAAAACCCACAAGTTAAGCAAGCAAAGCTGGAATTGGTACATTCTGATGTATGGGGACCAGCCCCGGTGGATTCCATTTCAGGATTCAAGTATTATGTCACCTTTATTGATGGCAACAGAAGGAAAGTCTAGGTCTATTTCTTGAAGAACAAACCAAAAGTGTTCTCGATTTTCAAGAAGTGGAAGGCAGAGGTAGAATTTGAGACAGGTTGCAAGTTGAAGTATCTCAAGTCAGATAATGGTGGAGAGTATGACAACACAAAGTTCAAGAAGTTCTGTGAAGAGCATGGAATTCGCAGAGAATGGACAGTGGCTGCCAATCCACAACAGAATGGAGTTGCTGAAAGGATGAACATGACTCTGAATGAGCATGCTAGAAGCATGATCGAGGTTACACTCTGGTTTACCTAAGTACTTCTGGGCAGAGGCAGTCAACACATCTGCTAATTATCTTATCAATCGAGGACCTTCTGTTCCTATGGATTTCAAGATTTCAGAAGAGCTTTGGACTGGTAAAGAAGCAAGATATACACATCTACGTGTGTTTGGAAGTGTCGCATTTGTTCATATCAGGAGTGAAAACAGAGACAAGTTGGATGCTAAATCTCAGAAGTGTTACTTCATTGGATATGGAAAGGATCACTTTGGCTACAGATTCTGGAATGACGAGTCAAAGAATTAAAGTTATTCGTGCAAAAGATGCCATCTTTCAAGAACAGAATCTCTACAAGCACTTTGGCTACATGGAGATGATCAGTTTGTTGAGTTTAAAGTTGATGAGAGCCTACCAACAGAGAATCGTTTAGACATTTCAGAGGATATAGCAGATCCTGAACTTCAAGATGAGGATGAAGAATAGGAAATTCCTCAACATTTTGTCAGGAGATCTACTAGGCAAACTAAGCCAGCAAACATATGAGATCCTTCAGTGAAAAGCCTCTTACTGACAGATAATAGAGAACCAGAATCATTTGAAGAGGCTCAGGTGAAAAATGACTTCGAGAAGTGGTAGCTAGCCATGAAAGAAGAGTTTAAGTCTCTTGAAAAGAATAAGACTTGGCAGCTTGTTCCTTTACCTCAAGGAAAGCGTGCTTTACAGAATAAATGGGTCTTCGGGTTAAAGGAAGAACCAGATGGAAGAAAGAGGTATAAGGCAAGACTTGTAGTCAAGGGGTTTCAGCAGATCCAAGATTTGGACTACACCAAGGTGTTCTCTCCTGTAGTCAAAATGACCACTATCAGAATTATTCTAAGTATAGTTGCAACAGAAAATCTCTACTGAGAACAAATGGATGTGAAAATAACCTTTCTTTATGGTGACCTGGATGAAGAGATCTACATGGCACAACCAGATGGGTTCAAGGTATCGAATAACAAAAGAAATCTGGTTTGCAGACTTCAGAAGAGTTTGTATGGGCTGAAGCAAGCACCTCAACAGTGGTACAAGAAATTTGATAGCTATCTCAGTGCCATAGGTTTCAAGAGGTGTGACACAGATTCCTGTTGCTACAGAAAACAGTTGAGTGATTGCTACATCATTCTTGTTGTTTATGTTGATGATCATTGCTAGTGCAAACATGAAGGAGATAAATCATCTGAAGAAACAGCTTTCAAAGGAATTTGAGATGAAAGATTTGGAAGCCGCAAAGCAGATTTTGGGCACGAGGATCATCCGGGATTAGTCCTCAGGAATTTTGAAACTGAGTCAACAGAGGTACATTGAAAAGATTCTTGAGAAATTCAGTTTTGAAAATTCCAGATTGACAGATCTTCCATTATTGGGAGCCAATTTTAAATTGACAAAGGAGCAATCACCAAAGACTGGAGCTGAAAAAAGTCAGATGGAGAGTATATCATATTCCTCAACAGTTGGAAGTGTAATGTATGCCATGATCTGCACGAGACCAGATATTGCCCATGCAGTGGGAGATGTCGGCAGATTCATGTCAAATCCAGATATTGATCACTGAAAAGTTGGAAGAAAACTCCAGATGTTGGTCTGTGTTTCAAGAGAGAGCAAGTAGAGCTCTGTGGATTTTGTGATGCAGATTTAGCGGGAGACCTTGACATTAGCATGAGTATGTACCTCAGGTTATGTGTTCAATATAGGAAGTACAGCTATTAGTTGGAGATCCAAACTTCAGAGTATAGTGTCTCTCTCAACTACAGAAGCAGAGTATGTGGCAGCTGCAGAAGCAGTGAAAGAGAAGATGTGGCTAGAAAATATGCTGACAGAATTGGGCTACGAGCAAACTGACAGTGTCCTGTGGTATGACAGTCAGAGCGCAATTTATTTATCCAAGAATCCAGTGTTTTACTCAAGGTCAAAGTACATAAGACTCAAGTTCACTTCATTCGAGAGAAGATTGAAGAAGGACAATTGATTTTGAAGAAAATAGCTGGTACTGAGAATGCAGCAGACATGCTCACAAAAGTGGTGAACGTACAGAAACTAAGGCTTTGCATGGCCTTAGTTGGTCTTCACGCCTAGAGAGATGGCGCTGGGTGTCTCTGGGACAAGCTTACTTGATGAGGTGACAATTCTGCTAAACAGTCTCTAAGTGAGAGATTGTTAGAGTGTGGAGACGTTTTTCATTAAGGGCATTAATTATAATTAGAATAATTAAAATTAATGTAGGCCTTTTATGAGCCATTAGAATTAAATAAGTTTAATTCTATTAAATGGGTTTTAAGCCTTGTAATGGGTATTAGGGTTGCAAACACAAAATGACAACCCTAATCTCTCATATAAGTATCTTATAATTACTTTTACTCTTTGTGTGAGAAAAAGAAGAAGAGAAAACCCGTGGACGTAGGCACATTGTCGAATCACGTAAATCTGTTTTGTTCTTGTTTTTTGCTCAGTTTTCTCAGTTCGATTTAAGATTGATCCTATCAACCATCTCTGATTCTATACCTTATCAATCACATCTTGTTCCTTATGACTAAACCCACTCGCTGCAAGTTCCTTGTCAAGGAGACCCTCGGATTTAGTTATGTTAGAAGATGACAGCCTGTTGCTTCCCTCATTATCTGAATCATGCTCATCACAGTCTTTTCCCCATCATTGAAAGAAAGATTCAACCTGAAATAGAAAGAATAGTACGAGCCATAAATCAATAAAGGACACAATATGGATCCTAATAGTAAAATCACAAAATATCAAGAAGAATGTATTTTTAACAACCAACCTCTTTCCAAAATATCTGTAAACGCATCGAACGTCGCGATCAAAGTACCTGAATGAGGAACAACTTATCACGATGAATAAATACAATATTGCATACAAGATAAGTTTCTAAGAATTAACACGATTGAGAAAAATATAATAACAATACACATACATTTGTGCATTGCGGTGAGAAATAGATACCATCTGAGGAAACCGTATTTTCGTAATAATGGAAAATTATATGAAATGACAGAAAAATTAAATGATAAAAGAAATAATGAAGATAGAGGAAAATACCGTAAGAATGGAAAGAAATTAGATACTAGATAATACTGTGACAATTATAGATATTATGGGCATGTTAGGAAAAATTGTTATCATATAGTAGGTGATGATACCCCTGGTCCATCAGACCAGGGCCGCCCCAGAAGCAGGACAACATGCCCAAGCGGTCCAGCAAAGGGAGTAGGGTGAGACTCGGACAGGTCAGGTTTAATCCAGACGGGTCGGGTTCAATCCAAGTGAGTCGGGTCTACACACGGGCTGGGGAAGATACAACCCGGTAAAGGCCCAACCCAGTAGGAAAATGTATATATACCCCAGGGGTCGACTGGAACAGGGGAGAGAGATTAGTGGTCAACCTGACGTGAATCGAACACGCAACCGGCGGTATGGATTTGGAGCAGCCGGAGTGGATTAACCAGACGGAAGAGAACCCAGAAATCACGGCAACGGTAGGCGCAAGTCAGCCACTACCGGTTGGCCAGGAAAATCAACAAGCGCCTGTCGCACAGGAAACTCATAGTCCGGTCAGAACAATTTATGAGGATACCAGTGAGGAACTTTGCACCCCTCAACAGCAAGCGGGGAATAATCCTCAATCAGTCAACAGAATACATCAAAACAGTGAAACACATTCCAGTACACCGGAACGAAGTAGATCACGCTCACCCATGCCCGAACGGTATAGGGATAGGCAACCAAGAAGAGAACAAAATGTAGAAGAAAATACTCGTCTTCTATCAATTATAACAGGACTAGAAAATAACCAAAGGCAGATGCAAGATAGAATATCTACGTTAATGACGGACAGGTATATGCAATTTTTAGGAGGGAACGATGTTTTATCCGCACGATTACCCCGTACGGGAATCCAAAACCAGTCCGTACGAAGGGGGAATGAAGAAGCACTCGCACAACATTTACTGTCACAGGAATATCCGGAGGGATGGTGGTGAGACATGCCTGATTACGTCAGTCACTCCCACCAACGCCCTTCAACAAGGACTAGGGTTCCGCCACTTTATGCCGGACCCCTGGAGAGATCCACGGATATGAGCAAGTGTCTACGTCAAGTACTCAAGTCAACACTGGGAATCGGCGACTGGGACTACCAAGTCGCCGACTCCAGAGGTGAGCCGTCGATTCTAGGCCTCGTTGGTCAATTCTGGTAGACTGCCAACCTGGCTCATGGGGAATCGATGGCTTCACCCTGAGTCGCCGACTCTCATACTTGAATCGCCGACTCCCAGCCATTACTTGACTTGGCCCACGCCATTATGGCACCCTTAATAGGGCACCATAATAGCGTGGGCCCCACGGGTAATGAATGAGAAACGTCCCAAAAGACCCTATAAAAGGGGTCCTTGGGTGGTCCTCTCATTCATCAAGTAATCCCTCCAACCACTTGACTCCACACTCCAACCAGAGAACAAAGGAGCCCGAGTCGCCAACTCCCTCACCTGAGTCACCGACTCCCCTCCACTTCTGCAGCTATTTGACGTAGAGCGCGCATCGTGGACTCCAAAGCCTCCGACCCTCCTAGCGACCCCGCGAGCCTACTGGTAGCAGATTTCGTGCTTCATCAGCTGGCGCCGTCTGTGGGACTATCGAACCACGATATCCCGTCGTAATCACGAAATTTTCTTCGCAAAGTTTGTCTCGATTCCCCTCGGGTGAATCGCTGACTTTGTATCAAGGAATCGTCGATTCTTACAGGCAATCGCCGACTCCACCTAGTGAGTCGTTGATTTTGGGTTATTCTGCTAGCTAAGAGTGTTGTCCTCAACTCAGCTCGAAAGTCAAAAAACCTAAGGCCAATCGCCGACTCCACCTGCTGAGTCGCCGATTCCACTTGGTTCCTTTCGAGTTAGTTCGATCAATACCTGTGCTTCGGTTGGAATTCGTTTTTGTCATCTATGACTTCTGAAAAGCAAAAGCACGATTACCATCTAAGGAACAAAGGCAAATCCTCAGTAGCACCTGATGGGGCACAAACAGAGCATCCTAAGCAAAACATACAAGTTGAAAGGTTTGAGGATGCTCAAACTGATTTGCCTCTTCAGACATCCATCCCTCCCTCTCTAGGAGCGAAGTTAATTAACTTCATGGAAAACATGGAGCGGAGAGTTAACAACCTTGAGAGAGCGAGGAGTCAGAGGACCATCGCCCGCGAAAGAGCGGGTGAATCGACCTCTCACCATTCTCCATCTGCGGAGAAAAAGAAAGGTCCAGAACAAAAATCAAGAGCTGGACCCAGTAAGAGTCACACTGAGAGGACTCTTACAACACGGTTCATGGAGGACCTCCGTCGAAAGCTGGCCGAAAATCCGGTCGCCAACGGACCGATCGAATTCCTGAGAGTCAAAAGCGCTCCTTTCCAAGAGGACCTTTTGAAGGTGGCCTTTCTACCAACTTGGCGGGTACCCAGAATAGAGTCGTACGATGGTTCGGGTGATCCAAAAGATCACGTCAACCTCTACCTCAATGTTCTGGAACCGCAAACCACCGACAACGCACTGCTGTGTCGAGCATTCCCCGGCACTCTCAAGGGCAATGCCTATCGGTGGTTTTCCGGTCTGCCAGCTGGATCAATCTCCAGCTTCGCGGACCTCTCATCCAAATTCATCGCCCAACATGTGGGGATGATTAGGATCAAACACAGTGCCAATACACTCCTGGCACTACGACAGAATAAGCTGTCGTTAAGGGATTACACGATTAAGTTCACTTCAATGATGACAGAAGTGAGCGACTTAATCCCGAGTCTGGTCATAGCGGGGTACACGAATGGGCTAGTACCCTACTCCCCTTTGGCACTGAATCTTACGCTCCATAAAGTGGAGAGCTTACCTGACCTCTTCCAACGAGCTCAATCATTCATTGAGGTGGAAGAGCAGAATGAAAACAAGCTAGTGGAACTTGAGAACACTAGCTTCAAAAAACAAAAGTTCGAGAAGAACGGCTACAATGAAAGGAACAATTTTCATGACTCCTCGAACAGATACACTGACAATGCGGTTGATTCCTTCAAAAAGGAATGGAAGCCCAAACACGATAACAAGGTGTATCAAACATCCACCAAACAGTCGCCAAGGGGTCCACCTCAACCATGGAAGGATCGGACCCCGCTAACAATCAGCAAAGGCGAGTTGTTTGAGAAACTGAAGAACAGAGCGGATCTGCCCACTCCTCGCTCTATGGACCCTGCAACCAAGGATAGCCGTCAAAAGGGTGGAAGATTCTGTAAATTCTACAAGGACCACGGCCATCTGACGGACTATTACAGGGAGTTCTCGCTTTATGTCGAGCAATTGATCTCGAACGGTGAACTTGACAACTTTATCAGAGGATCCCGAGGTCGAGACGATTGCAAGTCTGACACGAAGGGGAAGCGTTCACGCTCTCCTTCGCCAGACAGCGACAGTAGCGAGGACCACCCACGGAAAACCATCAATATGCTATTTGGTGGTGGACCCATTGGAAGGCTAGCATAACTAAGAGGAATAGACCAAGGAATAAGCTGTCACCCAAAGGTCCCTGCATCTGGCACACAGACAACATACAGCAATACTACACTTAGTATTGAACACGTTATTCCTTGGGGCCTCTTAGTATATATGTTAATACAAATTGCAAAGTAGAATAATCAGATTTTACCTTTGTAATTTACATTTCAATAAAGTTTACATTTATCATCTACCTACGACTCTAACTGGCACCCCACATTATAAATCTATTTTCTCGCTATGGCCTTAATAGATTAAAATCGTTTTGACACATTACGATTCAACCCAATCTTGTCGCTTCAGCCTAGATATGGGTCCAAAAAGTTACTCTGTCGCTACGGACAGAGTTCAACTACGCATTAGGGTCTAGAAGTAGAGTCCTAGGTAGTTGATAGGTACAAGTGAACCCAACCACAAGAGGTTCTAAGTACCCACCACACTTACCAGAATCTATTATGTCTCTATGGCCATAATAGATTAGTAATCGTTTTGTCGCTATAGCCTTAGTGATTCAACCCCATCTCGTCGTTACGACCTTGATGTAGGTAAAAAGTTGCTCCGTCGCTTCGGCCGGAGTTGAACTACATAGTAAGGAATCTAGAGTCTTAGGATCGAAAAAAGTTCTAAGTGCTCACGTCACTTAGTCTAGGAAATTCTAAGTCTTAGCTAAAATTCCCAAGAAATTTTTGTATCTCCAACTCATTACGTCAATTAGATTTGCGAGTTTGGATTAGTTGTAAAGTTTAATTTATTTCGCGAGTTTAGTTATAGACTGAGCTACGATTCGTACGACCAAGACTATGCCCAGAGCGGCTAGCGATAGGGTTAGCAGAGTCTAATTTACATCCAGAGCGGCTAAATTACGACTTGTGAATCTAGTTTCGGGTCTTAGTTATAATTTAAAAAATAAATTAAACAAGCAATTAATTTAGAATGCAAAATAATTGATATTAAGTTCCAAAAGATTACAAAAAACATAAAAAATATCAAAAGTTACAAGCTAAGAAGAAATAAAAAATCTAGTCTTCTTCGTCGTTTTTCAGCATGTCTAGAGCATCCTTGTTCTTTTCCTTTTCCTCGGGATGCTCATCTACCCATGTCATGATATCCGAAATAAAATCTTCAGGTAGTGATGGGAACACGGAGGTACCAAAGAAGCTAAGTTCTTGGAGTTGATCGGATTGATATTTTTGTCCAACTCCAAGTCCTTAGCCTTATCCAGAAGTGCGGAGTTTTCCTTCTTCAGCACGGAGTTCTCCTCCTTCGCACTTTCCAACTCCTCCTTAGAGCGAGAGAGTTGGTCATTCAGCTCAGCACACTTCCTCTCCAGCTCGCATTTGTGGCTTC
>LFYR01001092.1:44894-140917 GCA_001185155.1 Zostera marina | reverse complement strand
GTAGGGCTAAAAAACCAGGTGAGATCCATATTTTTGCTCATCTTTTAATTTATTTTCCTGGAAAAACCTTTCCATCAGGTCAAGTAACTAGTGTACTAGTTGCTTATAATAAGCCAAATCTGTCCCTTTTCATTAGTCATATTCCTGACTTCATCAGCTTTACTTGACCTTTGTATTCTTTAGTTGAAAAGTCTTTAGCTCATTATTGCCAATCTTGAGTTAGATTTCTTATAGTTGTTCTCTACTCATACAAGTATACAACATTATTAAACCCTATACTTATCTCACTGTTCAAAAAACCAGATTAATCTCCAAATCATAACCCTGAACTGCATATAATGTTGCAACAAAAGTTCGGTATTCGACAAACCCGAACCTTGAAATAGATTCGTTTAATTAAACGAACCGAACCCAAACCTAAGTTGAGGTTCGACAAACGGTTCGGTTCGTTTAACATTTTTATTATATTTTATTATTTTATATTTATATTATAAACTTCTATTATATAATTTTTTATTATAAATTTAAATTTCATAACTTATGTATATTTTTGTAATTTTTCATTAATATAGTATATAAAAAAGATGACTAAAGATTAAATTAACAAAAGAAAATAGATTATAAACAATGTTTTTTTTATTGTTTATTTTTAAAAGATGGTCAGATGGACATGTTTATTTTTTTAATGTTTATTTTTAAAATGATATAAAAAAAGTTCAGTATTCGACGAACTAGTCGGTTCGGGTTCGGTTCGGTAATTAAACGAACCGAACCCGAACCTTGAAATAGATTCGTTTAATTAAACGAACCAAACCCAAACCTTTGTTGAGATTCAATGACGGTTCGGTTCGTTTAACATTTTTATTATATTTTATATTTATATTATAAACTTATATTATATAATTTTTTATTATAAATTTATATTATATATTTTATAACTTATGTATATTTTTACAATTTTTCATTAATATAGTATATTAATGTTGGTTTTTAATCAAAAAAAGAAAAGATGCTAAGAATTAACTCAACAAAAGAAATTAGATTATAAATAATGTTTTTTTATTATTTATTTTTCAAAGATGGTCAGATGAAAATGTTTATTTTTTTAATGTTTATATTTAGGATGATGTAAAAAAAGTTCAGTACTCGACGAACTATTCGGTTCGGTTATTAAACGAATCGATCCCAAACCTAAGAGTAGACTCGTTTATTTTAACGAACCGAACCAAATATTGTAATTGAGTTTATCTCACATTCCTAACTCTACAGACCCTGACCCTGTACAGACTCTGAAGAGTGTAGGCAGAAACCAACCATTGAAGATATTTTGCATTCAGTTGTTAGTCATGGTGCTTACCATGTTTCTTGGTCATGTAGATTTTATCCAGTCTATTCCCTACATTACACACTAGACGAGAACAACAAGCAAACAACAGAAGAATAACCAATAATAAAAACTAACATGTTAACAACAACACAGAGAGAGAGAAAACACACACACACCAAATAATTTGATAGGTAATTTCTGATAATGTTCTTTTCATGATAGATGATTTTCATAAATGATTTTTGAGTCGTCATGTTGAATAATTTATTACTGAGCTAGTGACAAATTGACACTAATTAATCCAGCACAATCAACAAATTTATGAAGTCAATAATCGATACCAGTTGATTTAAAATACCAAATCAGAAATCACAATTGATTGAAAACACTTGTAAAATCAAAACAAGAAATCACAATCGATCCAAATCACAAATCACAAATCACAAATCGAAATCGCAATAAAAAATTAGAAATTGATAAAATCGAAAAGATCTCAATCGCAATAAAAATTCAAACGAAATAAGAAATAATCAAAGAATCGACTCAAAGAAATTAAGCAATCAAAAATAATAATAAAAAATCAATCAACATGAGAAAAAAATCAATCATAAATTGATCTCGAAAAAAAACATTAATAAAAAAAAACGTATCAAATTAAAACAATAAAATTAAAAAAAAAACAAAAAATTAAACAAATCAGAAAATATCAAACGCAATAAAAAAGGAACAGAAATCAATCACAGTGAAGACGGAAATCAATTAACCAATGAAAAAAAAACCAAAGGAATAAAAGATCTAAGAAAGAAACGAGTCAATCGTCTTCCAATAAAATCAATCGAAATCAGAAAACATATAGTGAAGTCAGAAAGAAAGAAAAAACTGAATACCTAGACAGTAAATCTCAGTGAGATCACTATTCATTTCTCAGTCAAGAAATCCAGTAGATACAACGACGATTCCAATTTCAGAATCATTATCGTGAATCCCTTATGGGTGATTTTGTATTTTTGCATTCTTCACTATTACCCCCATAAGAAATCCTATAAACACATGTCCATTTCCAATCATTTGGGGAGGTTGAATTTCAGAGAGAAAGTTCCAGAGAAGCACCTGAAGAGCAACTGATCGAAGAGTTCGAATTGATTTCCGCATGGAGTTCCCGACTGGACGCTTGTTCGAAACGTCGACGAGCATTGATCGGGTTCCACCCTCATCAATAACCATATCAAGTTGTGACATATGCAAAGTGGAATACACTGGTGATATAATTTTATCTGAAAATCTAATACCGAGAATTGTTTTATATATTTCTGATTTTAAAGTAAACTTGATTTCAGTGAGCAAATTAACATTACAAGAAAATATTTCTCTAAATTTTAATAAAGAAAAATGCAAGTTTCAGGAAAACAATACATGGAATCTGATTGGACAGGGTAACTGTCATGATGGACTATATATCTCTACTGTCCAACAATCTCTGGTTCAACAAATAATGCAAAGATTATAAGCTCTGGCATCAAAGATTATGACACATATCAGAAGAAAAATTAAAGATACCTGTAAAAATAATCTAATTTTTTAGTTGATTGTAATAAAGAAATAATTTACAATACTTTTAGTACAAATTGTAATTAAAAAAATTCAGAGTTTGAATAAAAATCTTAAATTCATACATGAAAATTGAAAACTGTGAAGTATGCCCATTGGCAAAACAATGCAAAATAAAAATATCCAATAAGTAAATTCATATCATTAAATAGATTCGATCTTATACATGTATTTTGGGAAAATTCGTAATATCTACAGATGATGGTTTCAACTACTTCTTAACAATAGTTGAGGATAAAAGTAGAACCACGTGGATATGTTTATTAGAAAATAAATCAGCATCAGAAGGTTGCATTAAATCTTTTATAAAACTAGTTAAAAATTATTTTTCAAAAAATATCAAGATAATTAGGAGTGATAATGGAGGTGAGTTTATCTCCAAATCTTTTAAACAATAATGATCAAAGATCATGGAATAATCCAACAGTTTTCTTGTCCATACTCACCCAAGCAAAATATTAGGGTAAAAAGAAAACATAGATATCTATTAAGTGTGACCAGAGATCACTACACATACAAAGTCATACTCCAATTAAATTTTAGAGAGAGTGTGTATTAATAGCCACACACATACATAACCAATAAAATACCATTCAAAGTACTTAATTATAGCTTTGGGTGCTTATGCTATACAACAATCGATCAATCTAAAAGAACACAAGTTCTCTCGTAGAACTTTTAAAGGGGTTTTCGATCATGGGTTATCCCTCGAGAACTAAAGGATCTAGTTCTAGACACCATAAAATATCGATATTTAGTCAGCAGCGAATGGGACTTGAGCCCCCTCCCCCAAAAAAAATAAAAAAATTTCATATGCTACATTGATATTCCACCGTTTAAAATATATTAATATAATAATATATTTTATTTTTATAATATAATATAATATAATATAAAATATTACTAAATAGTTTTAAAATATTTTGTTTATAAATCATTATTCTATTAATAATTTAATTTATTACTATATTTACCCTAATTTTTCATAACTGTTCATCTATATCTAAATATTTAGAAATTTCGTTTTTTCCTCCTCCTCCATCTCCACACCATTCATTTAATTTTTGACTTCTTTTTGTTCACTTCACATGAGTTAGTGACCATAGCTTCATACAAAGAAAAAAAATAAAAGTATTTTTTATCCACATTTCTTATTGTTAAATTTGTTATTAATTTAAATCTTTTTTTACATAGATAATCAATAGATAAATTTGTGATCAAAAGATCTAGAATAAATCAATCAATTTCAACTCCATCATCAAATCCACAACCATCTAGAGAGTCATTCCATGTAAGTAAATTATCATCCGATCTGGGAATGCGAATAAGATAAATGACTGCCATCCAAATGACCGAGATCAAATAAGAAGATATTATTTGCAAAAAAACCTTGTCAACCACGCCAACATGAATTTTCATTGAAAAATATTAAAAATCAATTTAAAAGATTTTTTGTATTGTGGTTTGACAAATATGAATCATGGATTGAATATAGCATTTCAAAAGACGCAGTTTTCTGTTTATGTTGTTATTTATTCCCAGAAATAAATTAAACTGCTTTTACTTGTAAATAAAATTTCGAATTTGAATGAAATTGGAGAGTTGACCGTAAAGTTGATTGTGTGCAAAGAAAAGATATTATATTACCTTTGGTGTTTCGTTTGTTAAAATTAACACTCATATTATCAGTTGCGACTGTTTCAGTGGAAAGATCTTTTTCAGTAATGAATCTTGTGAAATCAAGTTGTCGTAATCGTATGGATGATACTTGGTTGAATGATATTTTAGTAACATATATATGTTGAAAAATATTTATTTTTTAGTGTTATTAGCAATGATGATATTATGTATCAGTATCAAAATATGACATTTCGTCGAGAATAATTGAATTGAAAAAAAAATTGAATTTGATTAAATAATTTAAAATTAGCCCATGGAGAAAAAATTACTGGATTCACCGTTGTATTTAGTAGAGATATATCTTTGAGAGAGAATATCTTTCTTTTTGAGGAAATTAAAAAAAAAAAAACTCAAATTCAAGTCAATTAATACTACCGACATACAAGATATATGATAAAATACTAAATAGATATGATATTTGTTCATGGAATAAACTAGATATAAACAAATCTGATAATTAAAGATTTAGCTCTAGCATATGGTAAAAAAAGATATCCATCAAATCAAATGAAAACAGAAAGGCTAACAATAATTTGCCTTGAAAAATAAAATTCAGACAAATATTGAATATCAATTTTGTATCATACCACAAAATTAATAAAAATCAAACCACACAAATATTGTATATTGAATATCTAGAACCACACCACACTGTTATTTGACAGTTTTCACTACCTGCACCCAAAAGGATCGGAAGATGAGTTTGTGGGAGCAGAAGGAGAACTAATTAGCCAGATAGACGACCTTGTTGTCTTCCTCGTGTAGAAGATCGGACGATGACTGGAGCTAACCAGCATTGTAAAAGTAACGAGCATTGATGGCAGGAGATGTTGAGTTGATGAGTTGATAGAAATTCCCGACGTGATGTGGAGCCGATTTTCTTGTTTAGGCTGTGGAGGCCAATTCACGTTCTTCGCAGAAACAAAACTCTTCTCGACGATCGGTTGATCCCTTTGATCAAGTGCATGCATGGGTTCCGTGTAACAAAATAAAAAACAATCATAACACGGAACCCATTCATGCACGAGTAGGAACAACTCTATAAATACACCACGTGGTCTTTCCACAGACAGATCAATAGATCATGGTACTTGATTAGTTATACCTATCGGAGTATCGAGGTCGGAGACCTACCATGTCGTCGTCGCAAAACTCTAAGTCGAAGACTAGGAGCAAGTCGAACAAAGGAAGAGCTCTGTTTCTCGAAGAACGTGAATTGGCCTCTACAGCCAGCCTAAGCAAGAAAATCAAACTCCACATCATGTCGGAAATTTCGATCAATTCATCAACTCAACATCCGATCCGGTCATCATTGCTTTAGTACCAACAATCTACGAGCACCATCCAAAACGAACACTAAATGGCAAGGATGAACGGAGATGGCTTCTGGATGGAACGACGGAGGCGGCGATGCTTTCACGGTTAGAATGAAAAACCTAAAATAGCTTGGACGTGAGAGAGAAGAGTGAAATGGGGAATGAAATAAAATTTTGTCACAATAATAGATGGAAAAGAAGAGATAGAGCGAGGTGTACTTGATCGATCGGGTACGAGATCGGAGAATCTCACCCCTAAAATCGTAGTATAGAAATGTACACCGCCGCATTCTCTATTCCGTGTTCCCTCTTTCAGGTTTACGAAGGTCCGTTGTTGAGTTTATATAGATCTTTCAAAATAAATGAACGGTCTAGATTAATATCTTAAAAGATATATGGTTATATCTCATTTTAAAGATATCTCATTTTTAATATTCCAACTGAAGCTAAGTTTATATAAATCAAAAAGTATATCACGCACTCACGCCCGCCAAATAATGAAGATATTCTCTGGCATTAGGCCTGGATGACCAGAGATTTCAAACTTGAACTCTATATGCCATGATCATGGAGGTCCAAGACACTATATCTCGCACCTACAATCTATAAAAAACATGGCGAGCTTCTTCAACAGCACCACATTTTGCATACATGTCAAGTAATGCACCCATAATTACTTCACCAGATTCAAGCTTGTGATTTGAAATATAACTATGAATTTCCCTACCTTGTTCTAAAGCTGTGAATTGAGAACAAGCAGATAGAATACTAGCAAAACTAATAATGTCAGTTTGTACTCCACTATCTCTCATGCGCCAGAAGATATCAATTGCCTTGAAATAAACACCATTTGATACATATCCAGAAATTATGACATTCCATGAAACAACATTATCTTTTGACATTTCCTTAAAGATAGATTCTGCACAAAGAATGTGCCCACATTTATAATAAAGATCGGCAAGAACGGTGTAAACAAAGATATATCAAGTTCAATCTTGTTTCGAAGTATATATCCATGAATAAATTTTCCATTATACATATGCGACGATCGTGAGCAAGCCATCAGAACAGTGCTAATTGTAGTTGAAGTGGATCGCAATCCTTGTATATGCATATGGGAGAAAACAACTAAACAGTAAAGGAATTAGTTCTGGTTCTAATTAGAACTGAATCCCAACATTTTTACATGCCTAGTTAAAAATCATGCTTGGGAAAAATTTCTTTGCATTGTCCAATGTAATTGAAATTGGTTCACCACTATTAAAATTAAAACAACTGATATTCAAATAAATTAATTAAAAAGCTATTTCATTTCTATGGAAAAGTATTTTCTTCTTGTTGCGTTCTTGGAAATTGAGAAATCTGAAAATAGAAGAGAGGCAGACTTTGAAATTGAGACTTGTTTTATTTCAAGGGTTTTATCCCTTTATATTCACCAATTCAGAGATTGCTTCTGAATTTTGGAATTGTTGGAACTCTTCCTACCCTTGTCCTTGTAAGAATTTCTGGACGAAGATGACCTATGGCCCCTTTGAGCAACTGCTATTGCCTTCTGCCTCTGCTTGTTCAAGCGCTTTATGAGTATAGGATCATCTGAATCAGAATTGCTTTCCTGAAACAGGGTTTAAATATAGTAAATCAATGATTAATACCAAATACCAATCATCCAAGAACAGTAGAAAACGTTGTAAATTAAATTTAAATATAGGATCAAGTAATAATAGTCTGGAATTCTTGAATATATATATATGGCGCAATTTTGATGCGGTTCATCCTCAATGCGGATGACTGTATTTGGAGATCGAATAGTAGATGTATTCAATCGTGTTTTCAATAGGTGTGGGTTGTTGCTTCTTATAACTTGAAGTTTAACAACCCATGACCATAAAGGTGATGCTCTGTCTATTGTGACAGAGCATCTAAAAAACTAACTAACAAACTTATTTATTATAACTCTAATTACATTTTTCTTAATAAGTCCCCTCAATCCAAAGGGGATTTCATACCTGACCTTGGATTGGAGATACTTGAATGATGTTCTTGGAAGCGCTTTTGTAAGTAGATCAGCCGCTTGATCTTTTGACGTCACAAATCGCACTTGTAACGTTTTTGTTGCAATCCTTTCTCGAACAAAATGGAAGTTCATCACAAAATGTTCGATTTGATACAAAGAGTGGGGTTGTTCGAGAGAGCTACCGCACCTGTGTTATCGCACCACATGGTCATATTATTGGGATGATCATACCCTAGTTCGGATAGAATCATTTTTACCCATTCTAGTTCTGCTGTGGCATCGGCAACACTCCGATATTCTACTTCCGTGGTCGACCTGGACACCGTGGGTTGTTTCTTGGAACTCCATGAAATGAGATTAGGCCCCAATAAGATGAGATAAGCCCCTTGACTTTTTCGATCGTTCTTATCCCCCCTCAATCTGCATCTGAAAATGCACTTAACTCATGACTGGATGATTTTTGAATGCGAATTCCATGAAATAACGTAGCCGAGACGAATCTGAGAATTCGTTTTAGTGCTTTCCAGTAAAGATTCTTTGGGGCTTGCATAAACTGTGAAATTTTGTTGACGGAGTATGCTAAATCAGGACGAGTGATTGTGAGATATTGTAGAGATCCCACGACCTGTCGGAATTTAGTTTGGTCGTCATACATGTCATCATCCGAGTATAGATCCGCACTTGATTCCATGGGAGTGTTGGTAGGCTTTAGATTATTGAGTTCTACATTTTCTAGTATGTTTCTCCCATATTGATGTTGAGATAATAATATGGAGTCAACTTCTCGGTTGACATGAATTCCGAGATAATGTTGTAATTCCCCAAGATCTTTAACCGCAAACTCTGTGGAAAGTGAGTGAATTGTAGTTCTTATGAACTCTTCCGACGAAGCTGTCAAGATGATATCGTCGACATAAACCAGAAAATATGCGACTATTTCCTTCTTTTTGAATATGAAGAGAAATTCGTCTGCACGACTTTCTGAGAAACCCAACTTGACTACGAAATTCCTCAGTCTGTGAAACCAAGCTCGGGGGGACTGTTTGAGTCCATAAATCGATCTTCGTAATTTGCACACTAGATTGGGTTGTTCCTGATTTATGAATCCCGGCGGTTGTCTCATGAAGACATCTTCTTCGAAAAAACCATGCAAAAATGCATTGGATATGTCCAACTGATTCAACTTCCACCCATTGCTTAATGCCAAACAAATCACGATTCTTACTGTTACTGGTTTAACAACTGGTGCGAAAGTTTGATCGTAATCCAACCCATCTCGTTGACGCATTCCATTGGCTACGAGTCTAGCGTTTCTTCGTGCCAAGGTTCCATCCGCGTTGGGCTTATTTTTGAAGATCCATTTACAACTCAAAACGTTTTGCTCCGGTGATCTTTTAACCAGATCCCATGTGTGATTACTCTGTAGGGCGTCAAACTCAGCTATCATAGCTTCTTTCCATTCTGGATCGACTAGTGCCGAAGTCGATCCTGAAGGTACCGGAGTTGTTGCTGCGATATGGAGAATATATTTCGGATTTAGTCTTCTTATCCCATCTTTTGCATGTGTTCTCATTGGATGTTGAGATTGTGGTTCTATCTCATCCAATGTTGTTGTATGATCAGTAGTTGGGATATTGTGCGTTTCCTCCTCCGTTTCTGATATGGATGACATTTCAGTTGTTTGAACTTCTGATGTTTAAGCTATTGGTAACGGATTTTCAATCTGATCCATAACCTCTGTTTGCTTTGCCGAATCTGTGTGGAGATTGTGTGAAAAATCTGTTTCAAAGAAGGTAATGTCATTAGATACAATTACCTTCCTTAAATCTTAATTATATAATATATATCCACGATAGTCTCTCGGGTAGCCCACGAAAATATACGGATCTGACCGATAGGACAGTTTATGTTTTCTTATCGGTCTTAGATTGGGAAACGCAAGTGATCCGAATACCCGAAGACCTGTTAGATTAGGAGGTTGGCCGAATAACTTCTGATAAGGCGACTGGTTTTTCAATACCGGTGAGATCATTCTCTTATACAAGAATGCCGTCGTTGAAAAAGCAAAATTCCAGAACGTGAATGGAAGATCGACATGATTCATCATTGCGAGACCTGTGTCTACCATGTGCCGATGACGTTGTTCGATTATCTCCATTTGATAATGTGTATAAGGGCATGATCGTCGGTGAGAAATTCCCGATTGCTCTAAGAATTCTGTAAATGCAGTGAATTTTCCACCGTTGTCTGTTTGCAAAGATTTAATATTCTTTCCTGTCTGCTTTTCGATGAGAAGTTTTAACTTCTTAAAGACCAGTAATGCATCAGATTTCTGAAAAATGGGAAATAACCAATTGAACTTAGAAAATCCGTCCACAAAGTTAATGTAATATCAGTGACCGTCAAGAGAGGCTACAGGAGCAGGTCCCCAGATGTCGGCGTAGATTACTTCTAAAACATCACTTGCTGAATTTTCCATTCTCAGAGGAGAATGTAACCTGTGCATTTTATCCATAATACAAGAGGTACAATGTTTAAATGCATTATTACAAACAGGAAGTTGAAATGTATTAATCATATTCCTAGTAGTTTCTTCACTCATGTGCCCCAATCTAGCATGCCAAAGATCCATAGAATTTCTGCCAACCGCATTAACCTCAGATAGTCGTGACTTTTCATCCAGATTCAGCTCATACAGCCCATTACTTGCTCGTCTAGTAGCTACCACTCTATCAGTTCGACGATCCTTGATACATACAGAAATCATCAAATGCAACATAATAATCGTTATCTTGACAGAGCTTGTTAATGGAGAGGAGATTTTTAGAAATCGCAGGGGAATGGATTACTCCATTTAGTTTTATCAAGTTATTTCCATGGTAAAAGTGAGAGTTACCAGTAGTGGTGACTGGTATAGATGCACCATTTACCACTAGAATATCTGGATGCTTAGCTTGCTGATTTGTAAATTTGAGATTCCTCAGGTCGGCGGTCACATGATCTGTTGCTCCTGAATTAGGAAACCAAATCGCATTTGCTTATGCTTGTGACGCAAATTTTTTGGTCACCGCTGCCTGCCTTGCCTTGCTATCGCCCGGAGTAGGGTATAGCTGTTCATTGTGCCGATTATGACACGCCAGGGCGATGTGCCCTTTCTTCTTACAGATCTGACAGACCGGCCGATCTTTGCTTTTCACGACCACGTTCGCGGAGTGGACCACCACGCTCGCCGATACATTGTGCTCATTCCTGATTTCTTGCGATAACAGCAAGTGACGGACTTCCGACAGTGTGAGACTATTAATTTGGGAAGTGATGACAACGACTATGGATTCGAAATCGGAATCCAATCCCCCGACGACGGAGAGAATAAATTTAGAATCTAGGACGACGATTTCCACCGCTCTGAGCGCGTCGATGACGCCCTTCATCTTCGCGAGGTATTCTGAAATCTTTAGCCCCCCTTTTCGCATCGAGTGGAGCTCCTGCCGGAGCTGTAGAATTCTGGAGCCGGACGTCGACGCATAGATCTGATGAAGCGCCTCCCACATCTTCGCGGAAGTGTTATAGGAGACCACTTGCGATAAGATTTCCACCGATAGTGAGGTGATGATCCATCCGAGGAGGAGTTGATCTTGACGCACTTCAAGGTCCTCCGTCGGAACGAAAGATGACTCCACATACGCTAGGAGATCGTAACCACGCAACATGGTTTTGATGTGAGCCTCCCACGCGATGAAATTGCCTTGATCAAATTTAATCGTGTTAAGATTCTTGATCTTGACGAGCTTAATCTGTTTCCCTTGCAGCGATCCTTTTGTGGAGCTTTCACTGTCCTTGCCGGAACTGTTTGGGGACTCCATGGATGTAGCTACAACTCGAACAGCAAGATGATGGAATTGGGTAAATCCCAGGACCGGGAAGAACAACACGATGGTGGTTCTTCATGCGTCTGATACCATATTTGGGGATCGAATAGTAGATGTATTCAATCGTGTTTTCAATAGGTGTGGGTTGTTGCTTCTTATAACTTGAAGTCTAACAACCCATGACCATAAAGGTGATGCTCTGTCTATTGTGACAGAGCATCTAAATAACTAACTAACAAACTTATTTATTATAACTCTAATTACATTATTCCTTAATAGACTGTGGTCGCCGTTCCGCATTGAGAACGATCCGCGTCCGTTCGGTACCGGAACCGCGATAGGTTCGCCGATGAGGTTCGCGATGGGTTCATCACTAGGAGAGAGTGATCACCTCCTTCACGACATACAAAATGTCACTTGTCTCCATCTCTGCTTCCATCTCTGCTTCTTCCATCTCTGCTCGAAGTTAAACAAAATGTCCCAAGCAACAGAACCACCCTCACGTCTGAGTTCCGACACTTCCTGTCCATGGCAGTTGCTTGGTATATCAAAACAGTTTGCTTCAGAAAATCTTCTTAAGGCTTCTCATCCCACTTGTTTCCACTGACACGAGGCTTTTTGGAAAGTGTCACCATTGTCTTGTTCTTCCTTCAGTATCCATGGTCGAAGCAAGTTCCCGTGCTCTTCAACCCGTCCTTCAACAAACCCATCCATCTGGTGATTGAAGAGCCCGAACCCATCGCGAACGATAACATTGGAAAGTCACAAAAATAGAAAGGGGGAGGTGAACATCGCGATCTAGAACCCATCGTGGTTCCTTATGCCGTTCCAGATCGTGATCGGATGTCGTTCACCGCCGGGATGAACGGTACCGGCTTGCAATGAGGTGCGAAATCTCATTGCGGTCTTAGGATTGAAATTGCGGTCGATCCGGTGATCGACCGTGGCGAGTTTCAGGTGCGGATAAAATAAACAAAGTAAAACAGTAACAGTTAATTATATTTGATTATAAAAGAAGTTTATAATCCATTAAACCTAGTGCTTCCATATTTGATTAATCAATTAAACAAAGTAAAAAAGAAGTTAATTATAAAATAAAAGTTAAAACTAAAACAGTAACAAATCAAAGTAAATTCCCAACGCAGCCATTGTCAGACTTTTGAATAAGCATTATTTGCAACTGAAAAAAAATATATTATAACTTTATATGATTAAGCATGAAAAAAGATGGTATGATCTTTATTATAACTTCTATGTACCGAAGAAATTGAAGATTAGTATTTTTTTTTTTGAAATAAGAAGTCTGCTGGTGTATACCAGATCATCCAATGGCAGAGAATCAAGATCCGTAGATAAAGTTGTTGATAAAAGTATGATCCATTTTGGTGCAGTATTGGAGGACGTCCGGAAGATTGCAGCTGCCGCCGGTGAGGAATCCCTAGACGGGAACGATTTGGGAACTAGCGTGGGTTCAGTTCAGCTCAACGCTCAAGAACCGGGTTCATATGTTAAACTCAAACAGAAGCGGGTCAGGCCAAGTCGATTTGAAGATTACCAAATGGGCTGAGCCAAAATGAATTAGTTAAAGTTTTAATGGTTTTATTTTAAAAGACTTAAGTTGTTTGTTATTTTCATTTCAGTCCTAGAGTATAAAACTCTGTAAAATATTTCAGTTTCATTTATCAAATTAAAACAGTTACTGTTCCATTGCCTCCAACCCTAATCCCTGCCTCCGACGAACGTCAAGTACCTCTCTGCCTTCGCTCACCAGTTCACCGGATCCTTCTCCAGTCTCGCCGCATTGAGTCCTCGGTTTGGGTTGCCTAACAATGATTGCCCTAATCAGAGCTAAATCTCAATTTCAGGGATTTACTCCCGCTGTTAGCGCCTTGGACACCCAAGATTTTCGATCTTGGCTCTAAGGCACCTCGATCTGTCAGGTCGGGTTGTTTTAATTTTGGTTTAACGATATACCCTCATATCAATTATATCGTTTCCATCCTCGTCGTCCACATTCATTTCTTCAGTATTCTCTTCCATGAACTGCAATCCAACGTAAAATAAGAAAAGTCAGAAGAAAAATGCAAGAAATTGAACACTCGCAACTTCCTTAGTTAAATGTACACACAGTAAATAGATAAAAAAAGTAGAATTTATAGCAGTAAATTTTATCTTTCATCCTTTATAAAGTTCAAGAACCTAGGTGAGGAATGATAGGCAAGTTCTTTATCAAGTAATCAAGTATCAACCATTGTTAGAGTGTGGAGACGTTTTTCATTAAGGGCATTAAGGGCAAACACAAAACGGCAACCCTAATCTCCCATATAAGTATCTCGTAATTACTTGTACTCTTTGTGTGAGAAAAAGAAGAAGAGGTGACACCCCGTGGACATAGGCACATTGCCGAACCACGCAAATCTGTTTTGTTCTTATTTTTTCCTCGGTTTTCTCAGTTCGATTTAAGATTGATCCTATCAATTGGTATCAGAGCCTTGTTTGAGGTCCAAGAAGGTGCTGGAATAAAAAACAAACACTGTTCATTCCGTCGGAACACTGTTGTTTGTTCATCGACGGAGTTACTGTTCACGAAAAAAAAATATTTAACGTTTCCAGCAAGAGGAGAAGATCTATCAGAGCGAGGTTGGATTAAAAATCGAAAAGACAAGAGAAAAAGTTGGCGTTTTTCTGATCGGCCGATGGGTTTTCCAGAGGGAGAGTTTTTTGGACTAGCGTTCCTCTGTCTTTCAGTCGACGAGTCTGTCCTGGTCATCCAGATCGACGGGCTTCTTCTTTTTCGTTCATCTAGATCGGCGGATTTATTTTTCCTTGCGTTCATCCAGATCGGCGTTTCTTTTTTTTTGCGATCTTCCAGTCGGCGGGTTTGTCCTGGTCCAGTCGGCGTGTTCAGTTTGTGTTCTTTTTTTCAGACCTGCAATTACTCTTATTCTGTCAGTTTTTTTGTGGTCGGCGGTTTTTCTGTTATTTACTTATTTTCAGATTGGCGTTTTTTCTGGTTAGGGTTTGTAAACCCTCTATCGACGTGTATCCAGACCTTCCAGAGCAGTAGTTGTGCTTGAAATGGCGGATGAAATAAAGCATATATAGGGTCGATAGGTTTGAAGGGAATGATTTTGCATATTGGAAAATGCAAATAGAGGACTATCTCTATGCAAGGAATCTTCATGCTCCGATGTTGGGCACAAGACCGACAGATATGAGTGATGCAGATTGAAAGCTTCTTGACAGAAAAGCTATCAGCCTTATTAGACCCACCTTGGCTAAGAATGTTGCCTTCAACATCTCCAAGTGCACCACTACAATAGAGGTGTTGGAAACCTTGACGAATATGTATCAAAAGCCTATAGCAACAAACAAAGTTTTTCTGATGCGTAATTTGTTCAATCTCAAGATGGGTGAAGGAGCAAATGTTGTTGATCATGTGAATCAAGTAAATGTGTTGATGACACAGTTGTCTTCTGTGGATATCAACTTTGAAGATGAACTTTGAGCACTTATTTTGTTATCATCTCTACCAGAAAGTTGGGAACAAGTTGCTACAAGTGTGAGCAGCTCTATTGGTCACGGAAAGCTTAAGTGGGATGATATAAGGGACCTGATTATTTCTGAAGAAATCAGGAGAAAGTGTAAGACACAGTCATCTTCTACAGCACTGAATTTGGAGAGCAGAGGCAGAAGTCGGAATAGAGGAAAATTCAGAAGCAATTCGAAGTCCCGAGACAAGAGGAAAGGGAAGAAAAATGTGATTTGATGGAATTGTGACAAGCCTGACCACTTCAGATCAGATTGCAAGGTTCCAAAGAAATAATCTAAGGGAAAAGAATCTGAATACCAGTGCTAACTATTCAGAAGGTTCAGATGATGCATTGGTGTATTGTGTAGTGAGTTCTGTGGACTCTTGGATGTTAGATTCAGTTGTTTCGTTTCACTCGACTTACAAGAAGGGAAATCTAAAGAACTACAGATATACAGAAATCAACAAAGTCTACCTAGCTGATGGCAAAGCACTGGAACTCTGTGAAAGAGGTGAAGCACATATCCAGACCAAGCAGGGTTTGTGGATTCTGAAGAATGCCAAATTTGTGCCAAAGTTGTCAAAGCAACTAATCTCAGTGAGTCAACTAAATGATGATGATGGTATACATGCCATTTTGGAAATGGATCTTGGAAAATTACCAAAGGAGTCAGAATAGTTGCAAGAGGACAGAAGAATGACACCTTGTACTTGACAGATGAGTCTAATCTATTTGCATCAATCAATATTGCAGAGAACTCAACTTTGTGGCACAAACGAATGGGTCACATTAGTGAAAAGGGTCTGAAGGTACTAGTGAAAGACGACAAGTTTCTAAAGATGGCTTGGGATGATATGGAGACTTGTGAAGATTGCATTCTCGGCAAGCAGAAAAGACTTAGTTTTTCCAAAACACCCCTACAAGTTAAGCAAGCAAAGCTGGAATTGGTACATTCTGATGTGTGGGGATCAGCCCCGGTGGATTCCATTTCAGGATCCAAGTATTATGTCACCTTTATTGATGGCAACACAAGGAAAGTCTAGGTCTATTTCTTGAAGAACAAATCAGAAGTGTTCTCGATTTTCAAGAAGTGGAAGGTAGAGGTAGAAACTGAGACAGGTTGCAAGTTGAAGTGTCTCAAGTCAGATAATGGTGAAGAGTATGATAACACAAAATTCAAGAAGTTCTGTGAAGAGCATGGAATTCGCAGAGAATGGATAGTGGCTGCCAATCCACAACAGAATGGAGTTGCTGAAAGGATGAACATGACTCTGAATGAGCGTGCTAGAAGCATGATCGAGGTTACACTCTGGTTTACCTAAGTACTTCTGGGCAGAGGCAGTCAACACATCTGCTTATCTTATCAATCGAGGACCTTCTGTTCCTATGGATTTAAAGATTCCAGAAGAGCTTTGGGCTGGTAAAAAAGCAAGATATACACATCTACGTGTGTTTGGAAGTGTGGCATTTGTTCATATCAGGAGTGAAAACAGAGACAAGCTGGATGCTAAATCTCAGAAGTGTTACTTCATTGGATATGGAAAGGATCACTTTGGCTACAGATTCTGGAATGACGAGTCAAAGAAAGTTATTTGTGCAAAGAATGCCATCTTTCAAGAACAGAATCTCTACAAGCACAAGGATAGCGCTAAAACTGATGGAGATGATCAGTTTGTTGAGTTTAAAGTTGATGAGAGCCTACCAGCAAAGAATCCTTTGGACATTTCAGAGGAGATAGCAGATCCTGAACTTTCAAGATGAGGATGAGGAAGAGGAAATTCCTCAATATTTTGTCAGGAGATCTACTAGGCAAACTAAGCCACCAAACAGATGAGATCCTTCAGTGAACAACCTCTTACTGACAAATAATAGAGAACCAGAATCATTTGAAGAGGCTCAGGTGAAAAATGACTTCGAGAAGTGGGAGCTAGCCATGAAAAAAGAGTTTAAGTCTCTTGAAAAGAATAAGACTTTGCAGCTTGTTCCTTTACCTCAAGGAAATAGTGCTTTACAGAATAAATGGGTCTTCAGGTTAAAGGAAGAACCAGATGGAAGAAAGAGATATAAGGTAAGACTTGTAGTCAAGGGGTTTCAGCTGATCCAATATTTGGACTACACCGAGGTATTCTCTCCTGTAGTCAAAATGACCACTATCAGAATTATTCTAAGTATAGTTGCAACAGAAAATCACTACTGAGAACAAATGGATGTGAAAACAACCTTTCTTTATGGTGACCTGGATGAAGAGATCTACATGGCACAACCAGATGGGTTCAAGGTATCGAATAACAAAAGAAATCTGGTTTGCAGACTTCAGAAGAGTTTGTATGGGCTGAAGCAAGCACCTCAACAGTGGTACAAGAAATTTGATAGCTATCTCAGTGCCATAGGTTTCAAGAGGTGTGACACAGATTCCTGTTGCTACAGAAAACAGTTGACTGATTGCTACAGAAAACGGTTGACTGATTGCTACATCATTCTTATTGTTTATGTTGATGATATGCTCTTTGTTAGTGCAAACATGAAGGAGATAAATCATCTGAAGAAACAGCTTTCAAAGGAATTTGAGATGAAAGATATGGAAGCCGCAAAACAGATTTTGGGCACGAGGATCATCCGGGATGAGTCCCCAGGAATTTTGAAACTGAGTCAACAGAGGTACATTGAAAAGATTCTTTAGAAATTCAGTTTTGAAAATTTCAGATTGACAGATCTTCCATTGGGAGCCAATTTTAAATTGACAAAAGAGCAATCACCAAAGACTGGAGCTGAAAGAAGTCAGATAGAGAGTATATCATATTCCTTAGCAGTTGGAAGTTTAATGTATGCCATGATCTGCACGAGACCAGATATTGCCCATGCAATGGGAGTTGTCTGCAGATTCATGTCAACTCTAGGTATTGAGCACTGGAAAGCTGTGAAGTGGATACTTAGGTATCTGGAAAAAACTCCAGATGTTGGTCTGTGTTTCAAGAGAGAGCAAGTAGAGCTCTGTGGATTTTGTGATGCAGATTTAGCAGGAGACCTTGACAGTAAAAGGAGTACCTCAGGTTATGTGTTCAACATAGGAAGTACAGCTATTAGTTGGATACAAACTTCAGAGTATAGTGTCTCTCTCAACTACATTCGAGAGCAGATTGAAGAAGGACAATTGAATTTGAAGAAAATAGCTGGTACTGAGAATGCAGCAGACATGTTCACAAAGGTGGTGAACGTACAAAAACTAAGGCTTTGCATGGCCTTAGTTGGTCTTCGCGCCTAGAGAGATGGTGCTGGGTGATGAAGCACGTAATCTGCTACCAGTGGGCTCGTGGAGTTGCGAGGAGGGCCGGAGGCTTTGGAGTCCACGATGCGCGCTCTACGTCAAATACCTGCAGAAGAGGAGGGGAATCGGCGACTCACGTGGGAGGCGGCGATTCGGGCTCCTGGATGCTCTAGTGTGGAGTGTGAATAGTCAAGTGAAGGTGCTGATGGAGGACACCCCTAAGACCCCTTTTATAGGGTCCTGGGGACGTTTCCCCATTCATTAGCATGGGGCCCACTCCATTATAATGCCCAATTAAGGGTGCCATAACGACGGGGGCCCTCTCAAGTAACGCCTGAGAGTCAGCGACTCAGGTATGGGAGTCGCCGATTCAGAGGTGGATTTGCCGACTCCCTTGTGGTCGGGTCCTCGGTCTATCAGACCCGAGTGCTCTGTCCGGAGTCGGCGATGCACCCCTGTAATCGACGACTTGATAGTCCCAGTCGGCGATTCCCAGGTGTTGCCTTGAGTACTTGACGTAGACACTTGCTCCGCACCGTGGATACCTTCCGGGGGTCTGGTGTAAAGCGACGGAACCCTAGTCTTTGTTGAGAGGCGTTGCTGGGAGTGACTGACGTAATCAGGCATGTCTCACCAGTACTTCCCCCTGAAGAGAGCACAAGAAACATGCGTGTACCGTCAGTATCCCCCCCAAGCAAGGTCTTGTGTGATCTGCATCAAGGCCAAAGCGACAAGATGGGATCGAATCATTGCGGCCACAGCGACACAATGACTCCGTATCCATGCCCTATCAGATGGATTGATTCACTATCATAATCTAGTTCCAGGCCAACGGAACTACGTGTTTATAGTCCAACTCTGATCAGGAGCGACTTTTGCTGTGCCATCATCAAGGCCAAAGCGACAAGATGAGGGAGAATTATTAAGGCCAAGGCGAAAAAATAATTCCCGTCCATTAAGGACAAAGCGACAAAATGGACTGACTCACTATCAGAGCCTGATTCTGGCCGAAGCGACAGAATCTGTTGATTCACAATCAAAATCTAGTTCACTATCAGAACTAATGTTTATAGTCCACCCTGATCAAGAGCGACTTTATGTCCGCAACGACGGTTACCCCATCAAGGCCAAAGCGACAAGATGGGTCGAGATCATTAAGGCCAAAGCGACAAAATGATCTCCAAGTCTATCAAGGCCAAAGAGACAAAATGATCTCCAAGTCTATCAAGGCCAAAGCGACAAGATAGAAGAATTATTGAGGCCAAAGCGACAAAATAATTCTTGGTCCATTAAGGCCAAAGCGACAAAATGGACCTGGATCTATTAAGGACAAAGTGACAAAATAGATCCGATTTTGATCGAAGCGACAGAATCATACCTGCAAAACAAAAAACAACCTGCAAAATAATTATATCAGTCTAAAGGATATACTTAGTAATTTATTAACCTTGCCGTGTGAAGCTGCCTCTCATGCTGTTTCTCCTTATGCTCAATAAATCCTTGATTGATCTGGCCGAAGCGACAAATCTATCATGCTCAAAATGTGACAACTTCTGGCTGAAGCGACAGAAGTGTCGGGAGAACTTGTGATACTCCCCCCGGAGTTCGACGACTTCTGGCCGAAGTGACAGAAGTGTCGGGGAGAGCTTGTGATACTCCCCCCTTGAGATCATTAAGGCCGAAGCGTCAAAATGACCTCTGGTCTGTCAAGGCCGAAGCGATGAGATAGACCGACTCACTATCAGAGTCTGATTCTGACCAAGGCTACAGATTCACTACTAGAATCTGATTTTGGCCAAGGTGACAGAACCTGCTGATTCATTATTAAAATCTGATTCCGGTCAAGGCTACAGATTCACTATCAAAATCTGATCCTGGCCAAGATGGCGGAATCTTACCTGCAAAAAAGGAAACATCCTGCAAAACAACTAGGTTAGTCTAAAACGCATATTTTTATTTACTTATTGAACTTACCGTGCGATTTTACCTTTCGTGATGGCCTTCCCTTGCTCAATAAATCCTTGGTAAATCTGGCTGAAGCGACAGATCTTACCGTGCTCAATTTTTGACGACTTCTGGCCGAAGCGACAGAAGTGTCGGGAGAGTTTGTGATACTCCCCCCGAAATTTGACGACTTCTGACCGAAGCGACAGAAGTGTCGGGAGAGTTTGTGATATTCCCCCCTGAAATTTGACGACTTCTGGCCGAAGCGACAGAAGTGTCAGGAGAGTTTGTGATATCCCTCCTTAAGTACCTGCATAAATGTGCTACTTTTGTTTGAGTATTTGTCTATCTGTCAATGTGCTACTTTTGTTTTTCCTTTGTTAATTTTTCATATAAATTACCCTTTAAATTGTAACTAAAGCCCGAAACTAGATTCACAAGTCGTAATTTAGCCGCTCTGGACGTAAATTAGACTCTGCTAACCCTATTGCTAGCCACTCTGGGCGTAGACTTGGTCGTACGAATCGTAGCTCAGCCTACGGTTAAATTTGCGGGTAGTTTATATTTCCAAATTAATGCGGAGTCGCAAGAAGTAGCACGAATAACAAAATGAGATGCAAATATTTAGAATTCAAGGGTTGGATTTGTAATTGTAACCCTAGATTTGAATTCAAGTCCCGTAGAGAGTTCGTGATACTCCCCCGGGTTTTTGATGACTTCTGGCCGAAGTGACAGAAGTGTTGGGAGAGTTTGTGATACTTCCCCTCAAGTTTTTACGACTTCTGGCCGGAGCGACAGAAGTGCCGGGAGAGTTTGTGATACTCTCCCCTGAGATTTGACGACTTCTGGCCGGAGCGACAGAAGTGCCGGGAGAGTTTGTGATACTCCCCCCTGAGATTTGACGACTTCTGACCGGAGCGACAGAAGTGTCGGGAGAGTTTTTGACACTCCCCCTCGAAAACATGCACTTGAAGCAGTTTTGTTGGTGTTTTACCCTGAGTCGGCAATTGGAAGTCCCAATCAGCGACTCCTAAGGTTTGGGTAACTGTGGGGGGTATTTTGAATTTTACCCATCTGGATCGGCGACTCCCTCTGGGGATCGGCGACTCCTATTGTGAACTGTCGGATCTTTTAGAAGATCCTTGAGATATTTGGAGAATATATGGGGAATATATGCAAAATCTTCAAATAAGGAAATAGATCTCACAGCACTGCGAGATAGTGTCCGGAATCGGCGATTCCCGGCGCACAGATGGTGTCTGATAAATTGACTCTGGAAGCCAATTACGTGGCTTGGACCAATTCAATGAAATTTTCACTTGTGTCAAGGAAGAAAACAGCCTTTGTAAATGGGAAGATCAAGAAACCAGTGGATGAGTCTAGTGAAGAGTTTGAAGATTGGGAAATGGTAAATGGTTTGGTTCTGTCTTTGGATCATCAATGGAGTTAGTCCTCAGATTGCTTCAACCCAAATTCACACAGAAACAACTTATGAAGCTTGGGTTGAGCTCTAAGAAAGGTATAAACAAAAAAATGCACCTAAGACAAGCTAATTGCGGTATGAGATAAATACATTAAATCAAGCTAATAATATTGTTTCCATATATTTTGATAAGTTTAAATCCTTATGGGATCAATATATAGAAATAGAAAAATCTGAATGTAGGTTTTGCACAATGTGTGCACCAATCTATTCTAAGAAAATAGAAAAGGATAAGACCCATTAATTCCTCCTAGGTCTGAATGAGGACTTCATGACTCTAAGAAGTCAAATTTTGGCATATTCAGAGTTACCCTCAATGAATTAAGTGTTTTCTTTAGTTATCTAAGAAGAAAAACAGAAATTGAATTTTAAGGAGAAAATAGGAGGTAGCTCAGCAACTATGTATGCCAAAAGAAATGATAAGGAAGAAAAGAAAGAAGAACCAAAGAAAAGAGTTTTATACAGTAAAAATGGCAAGAAATTAGACACTAAGTATTACTGTGACAACTGCAAATTTTATGGTCATCTTAGGGAAGATTGCTTCCATATAGTAGGCTTCCCAAAGAAAAATAAGAAAGACAACAAGAAGTCGGGTCCGGGTCTAACCGGGTCTGGCCAATCTAGACCCGGACCACTAACTGGCCGGGTCCGGACTCGGGCACGGCCATCCGGGTCTAAACCCTTTGGCGGATCCGAAATTGGTCTCAAATCCGGACCCATTGACAGCCTTAAATTTCAGTAAATAGATTGGCAAATCATTCAGATCTAAACCTAATTTTTAACAAAAATGGATGTGATTTTCAGGAAAGCAGTCAGGGAGAGTGATTGGGCAGGGTGAGTCTAAAAATGGACTCTACTTATACTAAAGCCAAAATTTCTTGATTTTGCAAACTCATCCATAGAATTTGAGAACGGGCATAAGAAGCTAGGACATATCTCAACAAAAAAAATGAAGATACTCATCAAGACTGAGAGTGTAGATCTTAAGAAGAATTGTTATTCAAATTCTGAAAATTGTAAAACCATTGATAATAATGTTGTTTTGAACAAGTATTTTTTAAAAATAAATAAGAATCTAAAATAAAAAATAATTGTGATGTTTGTGTAACCTCCCGAATTTTTTTTAGACAATAATGAAATCATTGAAACATGTTCAATTATACAACAAATGGCTAACTGCCTTGATTACAATTCAAAGGGTTCAAAATGCAAATAATAAATATGCGAAAACGTTAAACTCCCGAGGGAACCATGTACGAGACCACTGTTTTCGTTGCTCCCCTTAATCTGCAATGACAAACATAACAAAGTGAGTTTTGAAGTCAAAACTCAGTATGGATATCATATTACTTTCCTTTTTAGTTCTTTATTTCTAGGTTGATAAACATACTCGTCCAATCAAACGCCTTAGGGCTTCAAGCCCCCTCGTAGGAACGACTGCTGCCATTCCCCAAACTAGACTTGTGTGGAGCACAAGCTCGTCCAGACTCGAATTACTCCAAAGAATGATTCGACCAGACTAACCCGTTGGGCCTGTTAGCCTCGTCAGGCTAAAACTCGAATTCCCACATGGTTCACCCGACCCATATCCCCAAAGGGTCACATTATCAGACTTAGCCTCTCATCTCAAATTGGGGTTCCCCATGGGTTCATTCGACCAGATTCCCCTCGGGGCACAATCCACCAGATTTTTACTTTTCCAGATCCATTCTTTAATTTTTTGGCCTCTGTATGGTTCGCCGTGTTCATATCGAGGTCCGAACTCTCAATCATGGATTCAGGTCGACCATTTTCTTGGTCCATTTATTCCCAACGTACTAGCTAAGTGAGTGCGAACCAAAATGAACCTTAAGGTGAATCAAGGGTCCTCCTGGAGAAATCATTGATTCAACCTAAGTTTCATCCTCGTCTACTCTCCTGTTCTAACAAGGGAGGAGGTTGAGATTTATTGAGAGGAATACTAGAGAGTTGTGTGTGTAAGCCCCCTAGCGCGAATCCACATACCAATCAATACCCCTGGTCCATCAAACCAGGCTCACCCCAGACCAGGACTAACAAGCCCATTTGGCTTAACAGGACGGGCGGACCCGTCTTGCCCCGACGGGCCAAACTCGGCCGGGTTAGTAGGGTCGATTGGGTCGGGTCAAGTCCATAAAAAGAAGGCCCAGTCCAGTAGGAAAGTGTATAAATAACCGTAGGGACTGAACGTAGATGGGGGAGAGACATTTGTATTAGGATAGATACTATAGTGAAAAGATTGTTTGGTATTCACTTGATACTAAATGATTAAAATCATATGATCATAAATAAATGGTTAAAAATAGCATGGTTAAAAATCTTAAGGTTAAAAATTTAGGGGTTTATTTAGATTCATCGATTTTTTGTTATTTAAGTTTCGTCATAAATAGTCATTTTCGTTAGGAAAGTTTTCTACCATTAAGATTTCAGACACATCACTCATTCCCATATCATCCCTGACTGGTCACTCCATGAAATGCTCACATTCGTCCTCGAAATCAAAGTTGTCTACGACAAACGTGGCTCAAGTACTATATCGGGTCACCAAAAATGGAATATCATAGGCGATCATCTCATTGCTCTAAACATCTGCAGAAACTCGTCTCATTGTCGCAGAAAGTGGGATTCTTTGACCTCCGAACACCACCATCAAAGATTGGGAATCTCGATCCCGATACCAAACTGCAAGCACCAGCCGAAGCAATGGTGGCGATTCTTACTGGTGTTTAGAGTCGGATAAAAGAAAGGATTTAAAGCTACGGATAGAATTCGATCGAAAGTTATTCTGGCTTATTGAACGTTTCATTAATAAAGAGGTCATCAAAGCCAAAGATCACATGTGCCAGAAATTGATTCTCCTTCATTACAACAATCGTCGTCGTCGTCAATATCAATAGTTCAATACATACATAACAAGGCTTGATGTTGGATTATGTTGATGATCTAAATCTGTAAAATGTTCAAGTAAAACATTTGCAAAATTTAGATGCGACGTCAGTGATGACTTACTTCTTGTGGAAAGTCGTCATTTTCCATTTGAGAGTTAATTAATACCCTTACTGCACGATGCAATGGAGCTAGATGGATCTCTCTCAGCCTGTTCCAAACATGATTTGTAAAGCAATTATATCATGATACTATGCCTTACAGGCCACAATGACATAGCCTAAATTATTAATAATATTATGGTTGAATTAATAAACAAAAGCACTTTACAATTTCAGCAATGATCTCATCTAAGATTTGCTATAACTTACCCTTGTTGGAAGACATGAGTTCAGGGAGCTTGAAGAGATGAGGTTGAAGATGAGCGGAAGTGGTGGAGAAATGAGTGTAACAGAGGAGGTAGAGATTGTAGGAAATAAAAGATATAACTTAGTAGATGTATAGTTTACAGTACATTTTCTTTTATAAGTTATATTTGGTTAATTTATATATCTAGCCCTGTATTTCATATGTCTTCTCTAATACCCCCTTCGACACCGGTTAGGCATAGCCGTTGCCGGTGTCGCTGAAATAACGCTGCCGGCAGACCTTTGGTGAACATGTCGGCCGAATGGTCCTCTGATCGAACAAATTGGAGGCTTATGTCTCCTCGGATAATGAATTCGCGAATGAAATGATAATCGATCTCGATGTGTCGGGTTTTGGCTTGACTGACCGGGTTTGTAGCCGTGAACCGAGTCATTACCTTGATAAGGTTGTGAAGCCGTGAACGAGTGGAGTGAGGGTGTCATATGATTGGAGGCGCCGCTGTCCAAGCACCAGGAGTTGTCAGATGCTGCCGATGGTGCGCTGCTGTGCACGGAGTGTGTGCTGTAATCGTCGTCAGATAGCCGGGTGTGGAAAGCGTAGTTCCTTCGATTGTTACAGGTGCGCGCGGTGTGGCCTGCCCTGTTGCAGATTTGGCAAATTTGGTCGCCGATGGAGGCCGGTGTTGGTAGCAGAGGTGGGGAGAAGTGTTCCGGGTGTCGGTAATTGGGTGGTGGTGGGTTGTAGATGGGTGTGCGCGGGTATGACTGATATTGGTAGATGGGTGTGTTTTGTATTGGAATCCTCGACCTCGTCCTCTGAAGCGGCCGCGTCCTCTGAATCGCCCGCGGAAATTGTTGTTTTGGTGGTAGTGATTCTGTTGATTTTTCTGTGATGGTCTCTGATTTGTCACTCTTGCTTGCGCGTTCTCTGTCACTGGTGCACTCTGTTGTGCAGTAAAAGCTATTGGATTGGTTGTTGTTCCCGTTCGCTTGAGTAGATCCTCTTCTTGAAGTAGATGGCTGATGAGCTCATCGAAGGAGGTTGTTGGATTGAAGTTCAAGTGTGTGAGAAAACTTCAATACGTTTCGTCTAGGCCGTCGACGACATAACCTATAATTTCTTCTTCTTTCACGACCGCACCGGCAGCACTTAGAGCATCTACTGTCGCTTTGACCTCCATTAGATATTCAGACATGAAGGTGTCCGATTTCTTCTTTGTCGCTCTGAGTTTGGTTCGAAGGGACTTGATGTGAATGCTGCATAGCGGCGAGAGGAACTTGTCAAGGAGCAGCCATGCTTCCTTCGCCGTGATGCAGTGGAGTATCATCGATTGGATGGACGGCGATACTGTGGATCGTATCCACGTCAGAACAAGCTTGTCTGATTTGACTCACTTGCTGTACTCGGGGTTTGCTTCTCCGGTAGCCATTAGCTGCTCTTGGTCTGGATCATTTATGATGGGTGAGAGATCGTGAAGTTTCAAGACACCAAGAAAATGGGATTTCCAGCAGATATAATCCACCTTGTTCATCGGATTTCTGAACAGGGAGGTGATGTTGTATGCCTTGGGAAGGCGATGGGGGTTGGCATTGATTCCGTTGAGAAGGTAGGTGTGATCCTCGTCATTGGGTTCAAGAGGGAGAGTTTCTGCGTTGTTAACAGTGACGGCGTTTGCTTGACTTTTAGGGAGATCTTGAAGGAAAGTAACAATCGTGTTTTCTGAGATTGAATTCAGTGAGAGGGATCAGGAAAGCTCTGATACCATGTTGGAAGACATGAGTTCAGGGAGCTTGAAGAGATGAGGTTGAAGATGAGCGGAAGTGGTAGAGAAATGAGTGTAACAGAGGAGGTAGAGATTGTAGGAAATAAATGATATAACTTAGTAGATGTATAGTTTACAGTACATTTTCTTTTATAAGTTATATTTGGTTAATTTATATATCTAGCCTTGTATTTTATATGTCTTCTCTAATAGCCCTGTTCTGACATGAAAGATAACTCTCTCACCAACCTCCTGAAGCTAATTGTTTTGACAATAAAAACACACAAGCTTTGCGGATAGCAAAACTGTTTTTGTAGGTCTTTCCTGCAGCAATAATCAGTCTCTTAATTCCAAACCATAGAGGGTCTACTGTAACAATAAATCAGCCATTTTTATGGCATATAATCCGATAATTAAGCAAAGATCTAAACATATTGAATTTAATTGCTTTAAAAAAAAAATTTAAACATATTGAAACATACTTTCATTTCACTACGGAACTAATATCTAAAATGCTTTTAAATTTACAACATATTTGTTTCTACTGAATAAATTGCAGATATCTTTACTAAAGCAGTTTCACATGATTTGTTTATTAATCTTTGCAGGAGCACTAATATGCATTTTACTCTCTTAAAGGTAGGTATATATCTATGTGAAAATACACCTCAACTTGTTTTATTTTTTTTCTCTATCATAGATTGACGAGTGAGGTTGAATACAGATCAAGAATTTAGTTGATTTGATATTAGAAAATGCAGTACTTGATTTCATAAGAGGGTTTTCCAGAATAAACAACCACTGATTTTTTGCCCCTTATATGATCTCAATTATTCATTATCTAGAGTATCTAACTCTCTACAACTAATGAAAGTGTTGTTGTTCTATAGATGTTTTAATTGTTGCTGATTTTTCAAAGTCGCAATTTATCAATTCCAAAGGAAAGTCTCTCAATTACGGTTCACTCAATTGCAAATTTAAGAGGGGGTGTCATGAGATATAGTATTCTATGCTAATTAGAAATTGAGCTCACTAAGAGCAATTGATATATTGATTTAGTATTTTCTTCAATTTGAAAACCTGAATGATGTGAAGTTTTGGCTCTCAGGCGATTCGCAAAGCTGATGATTTGCTACTAGGAACCTCCTTGAATACAATTCAGTCATCTTGTAAGAAGAACCAACCACTACACCGGTCTCGTACAATGCCTCTCCAAAGAAATCAATATCCTATCTCTCTCCAATGAATGACAATTGATATCATGCTTAGGAAAAGAATTTTTTGCTTCTTTTTAAACAAAAAATTCCATTGGCACTGATACTGAATGACAATTGATATTGAATTTTTTTATTGATTTTAAACAATAATATAAAATACTGAATTAAAAAATCAAAAATCAAAAATTATAGTTCAAATGTAAATAATCCAAATAGTTAAAAATTAAATGTAAATCATCCAAATAGTTAAAAATTAAATTTTTAAGAATTTGGAATTAAAGATTAAGCTAATATTAAAATGAAGGGAGTTAAAATTAAATTTTTTATGTGTACATTTTGAATATAAATTTATGTATTTAATATATTATATAGAGTTATTTATATAAATTATACTTTATAAAATATTATATAAAGTATAAATATAATTTTTAACTTAAAAGTTAAAATGCATATTTAAATAATTAAATGTTAAACGAACCAAACTTAAAGTATTCGGTTTGATTCGTTTATTTTAAAAAACATTTAACCAACGAATCGAACACTATATATTTTAATCTAATCTAATCGAATCTGAACAGTTCGGTTAATTAAACGAAACGAACCTAAACTCAAGAATAGACTCGTTTATTTAAATAAATCGAATACCTAAAATATCTAATTTAACATATTTAAAATATGTTCATTTTTCAATTGTTACAAAACATATATTGAAAACCGTACCTACCGAACCGAATACTTATATTGAAACTAAATTTAAACGAGTCTACTCTTAAGTTTGAGTTCAGTTCGTTTAATTAATCGAACTGTTCGGATTCGATTCGTTTAAAATTCATAGTGTTCGTTAAATGTTCGTTAAAATAAATAAACCAAATTTCAGTTCGTTTAACATTTAATTATTTAAATATGCATTTAAATTTTAAGTTATTTATTGGTCAAAAATATAATCAGTTCATAATATATTTTATCAATCGCGGCGACACATCCTGGTCTCGCCGTTAAAGTTAAATCTGAAGGTCCTTATTCGAGCTAAGGGTGAGAACGGGCGGGTCGCCCCGGTCCCGCCCCGTTTTTTCATTTTTGCCCCGTTACCCCGGTCATATTCCGGGGCTGGTCTCGGAGCAAGGCGAACCCCGGGCGGGTCGCCCCGGTTTTTTTAAAAATTATTTTTTATGTTTTTTTTATTAATTTAAATTATATTATATTAGATATATAATTTTTCGAATTAATTTTTTTAAAAATCAAGGTAAAAATTTTACCCATTTTAAATTTTAGATTTAATTTTTTTTTTTTAATTTAAATTTAAATTTTATTTTTTATATATTTTTTTATTTTTATAATTCAGGCGGGTCGTCCCGTTCCGCGCCCCGCTTTCCAGAGCGGGGCCGTCCGCCCACGACCCGCCCCGTTCTCACCCCTAATTCGGGCTCTGGTCGTTCCGATTGGTATTGAAAAACAATTAGTAGGCAGGCGCGGATCCCGTTGGCTAGCCTCTGCATTAGAGGAATGGGCTGCCCAGGAATGTCATTTCATCACCATACCGGCGACTTCAGCATCTCGTTAAGTCACGATGTCAAATCTGTCCGGCCACCGTCCTCGCGGAACAGTCTGCCCAATACTGCCACTGTTCGGACATAGGTTTAGTTGTAATTGCGCATTTGTCGGACATAGGTTTTTTTATACTAATTTAAAATCCTATAAATTTTTTAGCATGACCTATTCATAAAACTGATTATAAAAAACTATAAAAATTCAATATATTCATTCCATAATTAATATTTAATACATTCATTCCATAATTAATATTCAAATTAAAAATAAATATATTCATTCAATTAACAATAAAAATTTCAAATATATTTTACATTACTTCAATGTCCTACGATGAAGACACATATCATTAAATATTTTTAAAATGACTTCGTTGTCTATTAGTTTTAAAAATATCTTTCTCAATATATGTTACTAAACAATCATTACATTACTTCAATGTTCTATCAATTCTAAAAATAATAATAAAAAGTAACAGAACCTTGATAAATGAGGATCTTTTAAGCTTTTCACAAATGACAAATCCCTAACCCGCAAACATAGTCAACCTAAAAAAAATCAGAAGGAAACGATTTATAAACAGAAAGATAAGAAAATATAATAATATCAAAGAAAATAAGAACAATTTATAAACAAGGTGGATAAGATTAGCCATTATACTGATGTTGACAATCTGATTTTATCAGACCAATCCTTAATTGCAGTGTGTAAATGTCATTTATATGCTTTTATATCTATGATCAAACCCTCTTCAGAACTTGGGTTGCTGCTCACTATTATAGTGCTATGAGATCGTTGAGCTTGCATTCCTTTTTTTTGTTAATTACTCTACTTAAATTCATCTGTTAACTTAATTATCATTCAAATGGAATCTATATGTAATAAAATTGAAAAAAAATTGCTCTCCTAAAAGTTGAAAAAAATTGAGGACATATATGTAATAATTTGCCCCCCCTCTAAAAGTTGGAGAAGGGGGAGAAGATTTGTGAAATTTGGGGGTGAGAATATATAAAATAAAATGTTTATATATTAACCATTAAAAAATATTAATATATTGTGAAAATTACATTTAACACCCTATAAAAAAATTTATTACATATGTATCTTCAATTTTTTTCCAACTTTTAGGGTGGGCAATTGCCCTCCCTTGCCCCCCCCTAGATACGCCCATGGGCCTAACCATGCCTTCCGACGGCGACGTGCTCTGGGCCGACGATCGATGACAGGGATTTCATCATTACAGCGGTATAGGTTTTGCTCTATTTAAACATTCGTCGGGGCTGTATTTTGAGAACATCGGAAAAGTTATTCGGCCATAATATCCATCGATTCATCTAAAGGTTTCGTTTCTCCCAAGTTTTTAGTATTATTTTACCAATATCGATTTTCTATGCTTAGTTTTTTGTTTGTCTGTTTTGATATTGAATCACATTATGTGTTCAAGGTTTTCGCCGACCTAGTTTTCAGAGTTTCGTAGATTTTAATACTACCCAATTTGTTGAAAATTAGACCATGCCCAGCATTGTTTTTTTTCTCTGTACAAATTTTAACATTACCCGTTTGACTAAAAATTTGGATAAAGAAAATCTGAAAATTACTAATTCCAGATAATTGTTTTTCGATTCCAATAATTACATTCTTCCAGGCTTGAAAATGTATGTTTGGAAATCTATAATCGAATTTTTATAACTATTTCTAGTTAATGAGGTGTATATTATTGTTGATATCTTCTTAGATATTATATAATGTAGCCCTTATGGTTACATTTATATGAGATTGTGATGAAATATGTTACATTTGTTGAGTAGGAATGAGTTCCCGGAAGAGAAATGCGCAAGGCAACAACCCCATGAGGAGGACTGATGACGATGTGTATGAGGTGATTATGATCAGTGATGATGAATCAGAAAATGGGACAATTGCTAATTCTCCGATCCTGATTCCACCTCCTGCACATAGGGTCCCTCCAACAACTGGATCTTCCACGCGTCTTTCAGAAATGCGGGGACATTGGCCATTCAAAAGGAAATCATTGAATGAAGGAGAACCTTCAAGGGGTAAAAAACGGATTAATTAAGTCTCCTATCCACATCGATCCTTACCGGCCAAGGAGCGTACTACATCCACCACCCATATCTCGACCAGATTACGAGGAACCTTTGCAGCTATCTCAATATCGTCTATCACTTCCATTCCTGAAAAGCGGAGTCCTTCCAAAAAATCAGTGTTCTTGGTGCTTTCAGGAAATTCATTCAGGAAATTCAATATAAATTTTAAATAAACATGTCAGAAGAAAAGTAGATAATAACTATGATTTTTGGATTCCCAATTACAACTCAATTAGTTATACCCCATGCATTTACTACTCGAATTAGGCATAAAAAAATACCAAAACATTTCCATACCTGTTGAGTTTTACATTTCCACAACTACTGAGTTTTGGTAATGCACTGTTGAACTTATCAATCTATATTCATATTTCTTAAACTATTTCTAGATAATCAGATGCAAATGATTGTTCAGATTGAGATGTAAATTATCAATTCCAGAATTGTTCTAACCCAGAATATTAATTCTGAAACGTTATTCTATGATGTATGTATTTGCGATGTAGCCGATTCCCACATGGTTCCTACGAGCAACAAGACTAACAGGTTGGCGAGACATTGAGTTGTACGAGGACTCGTTCAAGTTAGCATACATTGTGAAAATATACACCGAAGGTAGGCGTAATGTCATGTATGGCAAGGGATGGTGCTTATTTGTCGAAAAAAATTGCCTAATGAAGGACATGGTATTCGAATTCCTATACTACCCTAGTATAAGGAGGAGCCTAATTGTTCAAATTACAAGATATTGCGTCCCTGCTTCATTCATTGAGGGAACAGTACGCAAGCCGATTAAAGTACCAGCATTTTTCAGCCGGCCACGTCCAACTACACTTAGAGAAAAGACAGAGTTCAAGGTAGAGTCTGTCAACGAAGAATCTAGTGACAATGAGCCTGACAATGAGAATACAGGGGAAGAAGATGTTGTCGTATCTGACCAGCAGGGGGAGCACGCAGCTGAGGATGAATTTCATCAAGATATGGAATGGACTGCGAGGTTATCGAAATCGCACGTGCTTGGTGGGAATCCATATATGGTATGCTCAATAACTAATTTTTTAGAATATGAGATTCAAAATCTTAATGTCAATACACCTAATGTAGATACTGCCAAAACAACTGAGTCCGGAAAAACTCTTCAAAATTGGAGACCCAATCTACTTAACGGCAGATCCTGAAAAAATATTTGTTTCTAAAATCAGCACATTCAACTCTTACTGCCATACATGGTATCGTGTACAGACAGGTTGGAGGCATTTCGTAAAAGAACTGGAGCTCGAGGTGGGCGATCTGTGTGTTTTCAAAATATTATTCAAGTTCGTTCCAGACAACATACCGGTGATTAAAATGGCATGGATCAACCTTGGCCTCAATGAGTAGGGAGTAGAAGATATTTTGAATTATCACGATGGCACTTTTCTGATTATATTAAGAAGATCTAACTAAAGGAAATGTAATTTTGAATTTTACTTTATCAGACTTATGTACTATGCAATGTTTGCAAAATTTTGTTTGTGCAACTCTCGAAACTCTATCAATGCTATTAGTTATTTGTATTGCACTTTTTGGCGATTAAATGTTCAGGTGAGGACTATGTAGAATGAAACAACATAATTTCTCCATTTTTAGTTCACACTTTATCAAATTATTCCCACATTATATTTATGAAAATGACAATAAACAAAACATGTCATCCGTTTGCAATTACCATTTTAAAGTCAATAGATTACAAACTCGATTAGGTTTACAAAACAACATTATAAAGAAATTACCAAGTGGAAGAGTATATAACATTATAACGAAAAACTCGATTAGGTTTACACAAATTCAAACTTTCTTCTGCATAAACTTGGCCATTTTTGTGTGCCAAGGACTAAATTCCATTCGCTCTGCTAATCTACGAAACATTGAATTTCTGATTTTAAGCACCTGTTGTTTCGTCCAATTCATCGTAGAGTCGAGAGTGTGCTCATCAAAAATACAATCTTCGATATGTAAATATTCTACAAAACATGTTATGCCATGGAGCATATACAAACCGCCGTCCAACTTGGGATTGGTTTCCTGAGGATATGAAATGTATTGAATGAATATTGGGTCATCTTCATGCACATCAGACCATAGGTATTGTGCAGACTATCTTGTGGCCCATTTCATCTGAAAATAATTAACACATTTCATTAAAATAATAAACACATTTCATCACCATTAGCATCAAATACTATATATATACTTACAGCACGTTTGGCATCACCAAGGTTTACAACCTGTCTTGGTATGCGGTTAGAATCGTAATGAGTGAATGTATTTTCGGCCCTTGACCATAGTATGAAATGCCAATGGTCCATTGTATGTATGGGAATAATAAAATATTTGGCATTTAAAAATACCACTCATTGACCTATTAATAGTTTCAAGAACAATCTCGACTTGCCTTTGATGATATTTTTCTGGTATTGTACTAGCATACTGATCGACACTGGCATCGTTGAAAATTTTTGGGCTCAGGAATTGAAACTTATCAGGGATTACTAGTTTTTCTTTGAGCTCAACTAGAGTCACGCCAAAGAGCACATTTAGCAGCTAAACCACAAGAGAAATCATTTAGAAGCAGAAATAGGAAATTATTCTCTAAACTGGGTAAATATGACCACATGAAAAATATTAAATGAAAACATACCAAGGCGTCATATGTCTTATGCTGAATGATATCCAGAAGATCCCGACCAGCACAAAACACAGCATCATTCACTATCAGGTAGAAGAACAAAGAACGGTACCCATTGATTAATAACAAATTTCGAATCAGTCCTGGAATAATTCATAATTGTTATGAAAATTATTAAATTACAACTTACTAAGGTTTCACTACTAAACACTTAGTTATCTGATTTTTCTTAGGTTCGTTATCGTCTTTTATCTCGGAGGCTTCCTGCGATTCTTTACGTTTTTTCCTTTCCAACTAGACAATCAAAATCATTTACTAGTCAAAATCCTTCTTAGTGAGAGGCGTAAATTTTAATTCATTACCTTGTCGGCATTCCTGTCCTTTATTCTCTTAATCATTGAACAAACATAGGGTGAATCAGGGTCGGTTGAACTTAAGGTGAAAAATCTAAACACCGAACAACATCAGCAAGGTCATTTGGGTGAAGCTTTTGCCTGACTTTGAGATTGTTCTCAATTTCCTCTGCAGATGCTATCACACAAGGCCAAAATTCTGGTGATGACAGACCAGTATTGGGGGATTCATATCGCATACCCGTATTAGGTCGCTCTTTTCGAATAGGAGTTTCGAATAGTTGTGAACTGTTTGGACTATGAGAATTGGCTAAAATTTCACTACGAAGATGCAATTGTGTAGATTCCATCCCATCTACACTTATAACATTCCGTTCAACATGATTGTCGTCAATAAGTGTGTAGACTGGTCCTCTTCGAAAAGCATTATTAGGTTTAACTTGGAATACGTATAAGGAGTTGCGCTATTCAGGCGCCTGAGTGCAAATTCGTCTTTTAATGTGTCTATCATCTTTTCAACTTGTGTATTGTCTGAACCTGTAATTATCATATCATCGACATACAACAGTAGATATTATTAAAATGGTCGCGTGTAGCTGTCCGTAGAGTTTAGACGGACAGTAACGAGTTCCGGCGAAGTCTCTTGCCGGAATATTCAAAGTTAAGAAAAAGGGGGAATTTGGAAGTTATTTGACCTAACTTCCCAAAGTAGTTGCTACAGTAGAAAACTGATTCTTCAATTAATTAGAAATGAAACACTTGTATTTATTAGATAACAACAGACTCATTAACTGAATTAACTACTAGCTAATATAACTGAATTAACTACTAGCTAATACTGAACTAATTCCCTGATTGCTCCATCTTGTGTATTGGGCCTCTGACAATAATTGGCCCAATGCGTATTTATTATTTACTTGTAACTTTGCAGCCTAGTCCTTGGTATTAACTCACCTTTAAGCCTGCAACCAGATATACCTTTAATCACAAGTTAGTCCAGTGAATGTTTATCATCTAATTACTTCTTTAGATATATCATATGTTTTACTGGTGTTACAGTTGACAAAATGAATAGCGATGGATCTGAACTTTCTTGAGCGAACCCTTGTTTTAGCAGAAATTCTTTTACTTTCTTGTACAACATGCGTGGTGCCTGTTTGAGACCGTAGAGTGCTTTATTTAACAAGCATACGTGATTTCGTCGGTCTGGATCAACAAACCCCATTGGTTGTGACACAACTACTCTTTTTTCGATTTCTCCGTGCAGAAATGCGTTGGATATGTTGATATGCATGATCTTCCATCCTCTTGTAGCTTCTATCGTGAGTACCCGCCTGATTGACACTGGTTTAATTACATGGCTGTACATTTGATTGTACTCCGTTCCTTCTATTTGACGAAGTCCATTAGCCACTAGTCTTACTTTTATTCTCTCAATGCTTCCATCTTCCTTTTGTTTGATTTTGAAGTTCCAGATCGAGTTGATCACATTATCATTTGAGTTGCGAGGGATCAATGTCCAGGTGTTGTTTTTCAACAGTTCCATGTATTCTGCTTTCATTGCTTCCTTCCATGTCGGGACTAGTAATGCCTGTTTTAATGATTTTGGAAGCTCAACTGGTCTTGTGGTGCTTACACAGGCATATTTCAGATTTGGTTTAACAATCCCATTTTTTGACCTGGTACATGGTGGTGAGATTACGGATGTTTGCTCAACGTTTGGTTCTTGTATTTCTATATCTTGACTTTGCTCGATTTCGGGCTGTGTTGGACTTGGTTCTTCATTTAATATATTCAATTCTGGAGTGTCTGAATCTGTTGTATGTTCGGGTGATTCTTGAGTAGTTTGTTCTTCAAGATCATGGTTTGCTTCTTCTGATAGTGAATCTCCAGTATCAGGTTCTTTTGTACCTGTATTATGCTTGCATTGGTTAGTCAATACGTTTTGACTTACCAGGTTATCGTGTGAACCATTCTTATCTTTTCCTTTGAAGAGTACTTTGCTTAATGTAAAATCTTCTTCAAGTAATTTGACGTCTCTGGATGTGAATATTCTTCCATCAAAGGGATCCATACATAAGTAACCCATGTGATTTGTCGGATATCCAATGAATATGCATGGTGTTGATTTTGGGTCCAGTTTTGATTTTCTGTATGGTTGAAGACATGGATAACACTTGCAGCCGAATACCTTTGTTAGATTATAGTCTGGTTTATTCCCAAACAATGCCTCATATGGTGATATTCCATCCAAGATCTTTGTAGGATTTCTATTGTATGAGTAGGCAACAGTCATTATGGCGTAGTCCCAGAATCGATTTGGTAAGGTTGCATGTTGGATCAGTGTTACTGCTGTATCTACCAGATGTCGATGCCTTTGTTCAACTGATCCCATCTTTGATGACAATATGGACATGACATGCGATGATGGATGCCGAAGTTTGTTAACATTGGGGTCATTTTCTTGAATTCCAGGGCATTATCTGTTTGTATTGATTTTATAGTGTAGCCACATTGGAGTTCAACAAACTTCTTGAATTTTAGAAATACCTCACTTACTTGAGATTTTAAATGAAGTGGTTAGACCCAGTTGTAGTTTGTTTTGGCGTCTACAAAATTTATGTAGTATGAGAAACTTTCTTCTGAGGTGCATGGAGCTGGTCCTCATATGTCTGTGAAAGCCAACGATAACAGATCTTTGTATTTGGTAGATCTGATTTTATGAGGTTGATCCGAAATTTTGGTTGTTTCAATTTTGGTTTAACAATATACCCTTATATTAGTTACATCATTTCCATCCTCGTCGTCCACATTCATTTCTTTAGTATTCTCTTCCATGAACTGCAATCCAACATAAAATAAGAAAAGTCAGAAGAAAAATGCAAGAAAATGAACACTCGCAACTTCCTTAGTTAAATGTACACACAATAAACAAATAAAAAAAGTAGAATTTAAAGCAGTAAATTTTATCTGTCATCCTTTATAAAGTTCAAGAACCTAGGTGAGGAATGATAGGCAAGATCTTTGTCAAGTAATCAAGTATCAACCATTGTTAGAGTATGGAGACGTTTTTCATTAAGGGCATTAATTATAATTATAATAATTAAAATTGATATAGGCCTTTTATTAGCCATTAGAATGAAATAGGTTTAATTCTATTAAATGGACTTTAAGCCTTGTAATGAGTATTAGGGTTGCAAACACAAAATGACAACCCTAATTATCTCCCATATAAGTATCTTGTAATTACTTGTACTCTTTGTGTGAGAAAAAGAACAAGAGAAAACACCCCGTGGACGTAGGCACATTGCCGAACCACGTAAATCTGTTTTGTTCTTGTTTTTTGCTCGGTTTTCTCAGTTCGATTTAAGATTGATCCTATCAATTGGTATCAGAGCCTTGTTTGAGGTTCAAGAAGGTGCTGGAATAAAAAACAAACACAGTTCATTCCGCCGGAACACTGTTATCTGTTCATCGATGGAGTTACTGTTCACGAAAAATAAAATTTGAGGTTTCCAGCAAGAGGAGAGGATCTATTAGAGCGAGGTTGGATTAAAAATCGAAAAGACAAGAGCAAAAGTTGGCGTTTTTCTGATCGGCTAGGGTTTTCCAAAGGGAGGGTTTTTTGGACTGGCGTTCCTTTGTCTTCCAGTCGACGAGTCTGTCCTGGTCATCCAGATCGACAGGTTTCTTCTTTTTCGTTCATCCAGATCGGCGGATTTATTTTTCCTTACGTTCATCCAAATCGGCGTTTCTTTTTTTCTGCGATCTTCCAGTCGGCGGGTCTGTCCAAGTCCAGTCGGCGTGTTCAGTTTGTGTTCTTTTTTTTCAGACCTGCAATTACTCTTGTTCTATCAGTTTATTTTGTGGTCGGCGGTTTTTCTGTTTTTTTATTTATTTTCATATCGGCGGTTTTTCTGGTTAGGGTTTGTAAATCCTCTATCGACCTGTATCCAGACCTTCCAGAGCAGTAGTTGTACTTGAAATGGCGGATGAAATAAAGAATATATAGGGTCGATAGTTTTGAAGGGAATGATTTTCCATATTGGAAAATACAAATAGAGGACTATCTCTATGCAAAGAATCTTCATGCTCTGATGTTGGGCACAAGACCGGCAGATATGAGTGATGCAGATTGAAAGCTTTTCGACAGAAAAGCTATCAGCCTTATTAGACCCACCTTGGCTAAGAATGTGCCTTCAATATCTCTGATGATACCCTTGGTCCATTAGACCAGGTCCATCCCTGACCAGGCCCAACTGACCCACTTGACCAGTGAAAGAAGGCCCAGTCCAGTAGGAAAGTGTATAAATACCCATAGGGGTTGAATGTAGAGAGGGAGGATATTTGTAATACACTTAGTAGATTGTCTGATATATATATTCTGTATGACACCATCAATCTCCAAGTGCACCAGTAAAATAAAGGTGTTGGAAACTTTGAGGAATATGTATCAAAAGCCTACAACAACAAACAAAGTTTTTCTGATGCGTAATTTGTTCAATCTCAAGATGGGTGAAGGAGCAAATGTTGTTGATCATGTGAATCAAGTAAATGTGTTGTTGACACAGTTTTCTTCTGTGGATATCAACTTTGAAGATGAACTTAGAGCACTTATTTTGTTATCATCTGTACCAAAAAGTTGGGAACAAGTTGCTACAAGTGTGAGCAGCTCTATTGGTCACAGAAAGCTTAAGTGGGATGATATAAGGGACCTGATTCTTTCTGAAGAAATCAGGAGAAAGTGTAAGACACAGTCATCTTCTACAGCACTGAATTTGGAGAGCAGAGGCAGAAGTCGGAATAGAGAAAAATTCAGAAGCAATTCGAAGTCCTGAGACAAGAGGAAAGGGAAGACAAATGTGATTTGCTGGAATTGTGACAAGCCTGACCACTTCCGATCAGATTGCAAGGCTCCAAAGAAATAATCTAAGGGAAAAGAATCTGAATACAGTGCTAACTATTTAGAAAGTTCAGATGATGCATTGGTGTATTGTCTAGTGAGTTATGTGGACTCTTGGATGTTAGATTAAAGTATTTCGTTTCACTCGACTTACAAGAAGGAAAATCTAAAGAACTACAGAGATACAGAAATCAGCAAAGTCTATCTAGCTGATGGCAAAGCACTGGAAGTCTGTGGAAGAGGTGTAGCACATATCCAGACCAAGCAGGGTTTGTGGATTCTGAAGAATGCCAAAGTTGTGCCAAAGTTGTCAAAGCAACTAATCTCAGTGAGTTAACTAAATGATGATGGTATACATGCCAATTTTGGAAATGGATCTTGGAAAATTACCAAAGGAATTGGTGAGACATGCCTGATTACGGCAGTCACTTCCAGCAACACCCTTCAACAAGGACTAGGGTTCCGTCGCTTTACGCCGGACCCCCGGAAGGCTCCCACGGTGCGGAACAAGTTCATCGTCAAATCGCTGAGTTAACTCGTAAATCGCCGATTGGACTACCAAATCGTCGATTTTAGGGACAAATCGCCGAGTTAGGACCCAGATCGACAGTATGGTAGACTACACATCTCGCCCCTGGAAACTCGACGAGTTTGCCCTAAATAGGCGATTTCCATACCTGAATCGCCGATTTACGACCGTTACTTGCCGTCAGCCAACGCCATAAATGCTCCAATATATGGCAATAGGCGCGATGTCCGCCTTTGATCGCGCCCTCCGAGACCCTATAAAAAGGGTCCCAAGGGGATACTCAAAGGCAAAACACAAGTTCCACTCTCACCAGAGCACCACTAAGAGAATCGCCGATTCCCACACCAGAATCGCCGATTCTCTCCTTATAGGTATTTGACGTAGAGCGCGCGTCGTTGACTCCAGAGCCTCCGGCATCACCTCGCACCACCGCGAGCCCTGGTAGAAGATTCAGTGCTTCATCAGCTGGCGCCGTCTGTGGGACTATCGAATTGCGATTTTCATTTGTAAAGTCTAGTTTGAACACCCTTGAGGGATCGCTAACTTTGTCAAGTGCTAAGTCGCCGATTCGCCCTGAGAATCGGGGACTTCGAATATCGTCTGCTAGGCTAAGAGCGCTGTCCACGATTTTGTTCAAGGAAGATCCTAAAAGTCAAAATCGCCGATTTAGTCCCCTAAATCGCCGATTTTCTTTAATTTCTTGAGCAAGCTCGGTCAAGTAATCCCTTTGCTTTGGAAATTACGTCTTCGCATAGGTTATATTTTTCCCAAGCAAAAATCGCCGATTCTCCTTGGTTAAGCTTTGGTTGAATTTCCTATGGAAATTACCGACTTGACGTAAGGAATCGCCGATTTTTGAACTTCACTAAGCCAAATCGCCGATTTGGCCCTGGTCATCATTCATCGCTTTGGCTGAATAAGGCTACTGGCGGTACATGCGTATTTCTTGTGCTCTCTTCAGGGGGGAGTACTGGTGAGACATGCTTGATTACGTCAGTCACTCCCAGCAACGCCCTTCAACAAGGACTAGGGTTTCGTCGCTTTATGCCAGAACCCCGGAGAGTTCCACAATGCGGAGGAAGTGTCTACGTCAAGTACTCAAGGCAACACCTGGGAATCGCCGACTGGGACTACCAAGTCGCCGACTCCAGACAGGGCACTCAGGTCTGGTAGACCGAGGACCTGACCACAAGGGAGTCGGCGACTCCACCTCTGAATCGGCGACTCCCATACCTGAGTCGCCGATTCCCAGCCGTTACTTGGGAGGGAGGGCCCACGTTATTATGACACCCTTAATTGGGCACCATAATGGAGTGGATCCCACGCTAATGAATGGGGAAAGTCCTCCACTCCCAAGTCATTCCCACTTGACACACACCCAACCAGAGAACTAAGGAGCCCGAGTCGCCGACTCCCACACCTGAGTCGCCGACTCCCCTCCACTTTTGCAGGTATTTGACGTAGAACACGCGTCGTGGAATCCAAAACCTCCGGTCCTCCTCGCAACCCCGCGAGCCTACTGGTAGCATATTTCGTACTACATCAGCTGGCGCCGTCTGTGGGACTATCGAACTACGATATCCCATCGTAATCGCGAATTTTTCTTTGCAAAGTTCGGCTCGATTCCCTTATGGTGAATCGCTGACTTTGTGTCAAGGAATCTCCGATTCACACAGGCATTCCGGGTTATTCTGCTAGTTAAGAGTGTTGTCCACGGCTTGGTTCAAAAAGGCCATAAGTTGAATCGCCAATTCCACATAGGGAGTCGCCGATTCCTTTAGCTTTTTGAGCAAGTGTTGTACGTCAATACCTTTTACTCTGGTACTTTCAATTCCATATAGGTTGGATTTTTCATAGAAAATCACCTATCCTCATCTGAGTCGTCGATTCCTACTCGAATCGACGATTCCCAACTGAATCGACGATTTCCAACTGAGTCGCCGACTCCCACACTGAGTGGGCGATTCCCACACTTGAATTGTCGATTCGGTCATCGTCTTCATTCATCGCTTCGGCTGAATAAGTCCACACTTTCACATAGGTTGGTTTTTTCATAGAAAATCACCTATCCTCATCTGAATCATCGATTCCCACTTGAATCTACGATCCCCACACTGAGTAGGCGATTCCCACAATTGAATCGTCGACTCCCACATTGAGTAGGAGATTCCCACAATTGAATGGTCGATTCGATCACTGTCTTCATTCATCGATTTGGCTAAATAAGACCACTCATAGCCCAGCTCTTTGACCTAAACGAAAATCCATTGCCACGGTTGGATTCGCCTCATCGTTTCGATAAAAAAAAGAAAAGAGTATGGAGCTTTTTACCTTTTTTCACTTCCAGTGATTTTGTCGGTCCACCTCCGGAATACCCAGATCTGATTTTGGGATTCTACGACCACACTTCACGTGAAAAAAGTTTTCTCTACGAGTACAAAAGAGCAGAATTTTCCAACAGTGCAAGGAATCTTTTCTGGGAAAGGTCTAAACAGGCATCCCGAAAACCACCTCCGACAGCACGATTTTCTGCAGAAAAATTGTAAAAAATTTGCGATATTTTTTGATTTTTTGCTAATTTCAAACTTTGGGGACTAGTAGTACTGCTCAAGGGGGTCACAAAACTACAAAGAAATATTATACAAATTTTTTCTGTTTTGTGACACCCGGGGGGGCAGGTACCTACCCATAGCTTCCGACACTTCGGAAGAATTTCCACTCGTAGTCTGTTGCTTCAACCCAATAGAAGCAACCATCCCATTTATGGCTCCTTTTACTAAGGATCATAAAAAGAAAGCTCTCGCCATTGCTACTGAGGTAGGAGCTTCTGGTAGGAGGGTTGGTTCCCGTACTATACCATCCTCCAATATACCACTATCGACACATGAGGTGCCCTCATCACTCCCATCAAATGGGGGAGTGAACCTAACTCCTGCACTAGAAGAGAGGTTGATTAACTTTATGGATTCCATAGAAAAAAGAGTTAGCAACCTCGAGAAAGCGAGGGGCAACAAGACCATCATCCGCGAAGGAGCGGGTGAATATGGATCTTACTATTCTCCATCTGCGGAGAAAAAGAGGAAATCTCCAGTACCTCCTAAAGCAAAGGTTGGACCTAGCAAGAGTCGCACTCACAAGACTCTTACAACAAAGTTCGTGGAAGATCTCCGTCGGAGGTTGGCCGACAATCCGGTCGCCAGCAATCCGATCGAGCTCTTGAGAATCAAAAGCGCTCCTTTTCACAAGGACCTTTTGAAAGAATCTTTTCCACCAACCTGGCGGATACCCAAGATAGAAACGTATGACGGTTTGACTGATCCAAAAGATCACGTCAACCTCTATCTTAGTGACTTGGAACCGCATACCACCGATAGCGGACTGTTGTGTCGGACATTCCCCGTCACTCTCAAAGGCAACGCTTATCGGTGGTTCTCTGGTCTGCCAGCTGGATCGGTCTCCAACTTCGCGGACCTCTCTTCGAAGTTCATCACCCAACGTGTGGGGATGATCAGAATAAAACACAGTGCCAACGCACTGCTGGCATTACGACAGAACAAACTGTCTCTGAGGGATTACAAGATTAAGTTCACATCGATAATGACAGAAGTGAACAACCTAATCCCGAGTCTGGCCATAGCAGAGTACATGAATGGGCTAGTACCCTACTTCCCTTTGGTCCAGAACCTTACGCTCCATAAAGTGGAGACCCTCCTCGACCTCTTCCAACGTGCTCAATCGTTCATTGAGATAGAAAAGGAGAACAATAATAAGCTGGACGGAGTCGAGCCGCCCAACCGGAAAAAACCTCGCTATGCTAAAGAAGATACATACGAGGATACAAGTTCCCAGTCTAAAACCTCGACTAGTCCTCCTCGATACAGAGAGGAGATTCTCATCAGCAGTTGTGACCACCAAAGTCATAACTCATACTCTCAGTCTGGTAACAGTTATGGCCACGAAAACCATAGCTCACACTCTCGGCCCAGTAACAGTTATGACCATAGCCCACGCTCTCAATCCTATGACAGTGATGGCAACCAGAGCCACAGTTCACACTCGCAATCAAGTGCATCACGCTAGTAGTAAGGAACTATCACCTGTTAAGAGATAGGATTGGCCAGAGTAACTATGTAGGCTATGCTTCTGTCAGTAGAAACCAGCGACCAAAAAACACGTTAATTTTTTTGTTTGTCGCTCATACTATTCTCATGTATTCTCAATAGCGAAATTATTCTAAATAAATCTCTCTTTAATACATAGAGATATATGCAGTATCATATTTAGAATAATCACCCGTTGCTTCAGACGGATCAATCATCCATCGCTTCGGCTGGATGACGTCCGTCTCTTCAACCTCATATATCATCCATCGCTTTGGCTGGATGATACCCGTTGCTCAAACCTAGCTTATGACCCACAAGTCTAAGTGATGGTCACAAAATCATGTCCTAAGTACAAATGAACCTAACCCCAAGAGGTTCTAAGTACCAACAACTCTTCGAGGGAGAGTATCACAAACTCTCCCGACACTTCTGTCGCTTCGGCCATAAGTCATCACGTTTCAAGAGAGAGTATCACAAGCTATCTCCAACATCAGGGTTCAAACTTAAGTTGTAATTGTAAATTACGAACGCAATCCTCGAGTTTGAAAAATTTGCATCCTTCGGATTTATCATTCGCACTATCTTTTACAACTCTACGTTAATCTGGAGGTATAAATTATCCGCAAATTTAACCGTAGGCTGAGCTATGATTCGTACGACCAAGTCTACGCCCAGAGTGGCTAGCAATAGGGTTAGCAGAGTCTAATTTACGTCCAGAGTGGCTAAATTACGACTTGTGAATCTAGTTTCGGGCCTTAGTTATAATTTAAAGATAATTTATATGAAAGATTAGCGATGAAAAAACAAAAGATAGCCCATTAACAATCACTTCGAGGGAGAGTATCACAAACTCTCCCGACATTTCTGTCGCTTCGGCCATAAGTCGTCACATTTCGAGAGAGAGTATCACAAACTCTCCCGACACTTCTATCGCTTCGGCCAGAAGTCGTCAAATTCCGAGGGAGAGTATCACAAACTCTTCCGACACTTCTGTCGCTCCTGCCAGAAGTCGTCACATTTCGAGGGGGAGTATCACAAACTCTCCTGATACTTCTGTCGCTTCGGACAGAAGTCGTTACATTTCGAGAGGGAGTATCACAAATACTCCCGACGCCTCTGTCGATTCGGCCAGAAGTCGTCACATTTTCAGTAGAGAGTATCACAAGTACTCATGACGCTTCTGTCGCAGTGGCCAGAAGTCGTCAAATTTTCAATGGGGAATATCACAAGGACTCCCGACGCTTCTGTCGCTTCGGCCAGAAGTCGTCACATTTCGAGAGGGAGTATCACAAGCTCTCCCGACACTTCTGTCGCTTCGGCCAGAAATCGCCAAATTTCGGGGGGAGTATCACAAACTCTCCCGACACTTCTGTCGCTCCGGCCAGAAGTCGTCAAAAATTGAGCATGGTAAGATCTGTCGCTTCGGCCAAATTTACCAAGGATCAATTTGAGCAAAGGAGAGGCATCAAGGAAGGTAAAATCGCACGGTAAGTTCAATAAGTTAAATATGCGTTTTGGACCGATTTAGTTGTTTTGCAGGATGTTTTCTTTTTTGCAGGAAAGGTTCTAATAGTGAATCAGACTCTGATAGTGAGTCAAACTCTAATAGTGAGTCGTTCTGTCTCGTCGCTTCGGCCTTGATAGACCAGAGGTCATTTTGACGCTTCGGCCTTAATGATCTCAAGGGGGGAGTATCACAAGCTCTTCCCGACACTTCTGTCGCTTCTGCCAGAAGTCATCGAAACCCAAGGGGAGTATCACAAGTTCTCCCGACACTTCTGTCGCTTCGGCCAGAAGCTGTCACATTTCTGAGCATGATAGATTTGTCGCTTCGGCCAAATCAATCAAGGATTTATTGAGCATAAGGAGGAGCAGCATGAGAGACAGCTCCACACGGCAAGGTCAGTAAATCAATAAGTATATCCTTTGGACTGATCTAGTTGTTTTGCAAGATGTTTTCTTTTTTGCAAAAAAGGTTCTAATAGTGAACCAGACTCTGATAGTGAGTCAATCTATTTTGTCGCTTTGGCCTTAATAGATCCAGGTCCATTTTGTCACTTTGGCCTTAATGGACCAAGAATCATGTTGTCGCTTTGGCTTCAATAATTTTTCTATCTTGTCGCTTCGGCCTTGATATACTTGGAGATCATTTTGTCGCTTTGGCCTTAATGATCTCGACCCATCTTGCGCTTTGGCCTATGGGGTAACCGTCGTTGCGGACGTAAAGTCGCTCTTGATCAGGGTGGACTATAAACATCAGTTCTGATAGTGAACTAGATTCTGTCGCTTCGGCCAGAATCCACACATTCTGTCGCTTCGGCCTGAATCAGATTCTAATAGTGAATCCACGCATTCTGTCGTTTCGGCCAGAATCAGATTCTAATAGTGAATCCACGCATTCTTTCGCTTCGGCCAGAATCCATAGAAAAAGTCGCTCCTGATCAGAGTAGGACTATAAACATGTAGTTTCGTTGGCCTGGAACTAGATTCTAATAGTGAATCAATTCATCTGATAGTACATGGATCACGCGGAGTCATTTGTGTCGCTGTGAGCGCAATGACTCAATTCCATCTTGTCGCTTTGGCCTTGATGCGGATCACCTTGCTTAGGGGGGGATACTGGCGGTACACGCGTGTTTCTTATGCTCTCTTCAGGGGGGAGTACTGGTAAGACATGCCTGATTACGTCAGTCAATCTCAGCAACGCCCTTCAACAAGGACTAGGGTTCCGTCGCTTTATGCTAAACCCCCGGAGAGTTCCACAATGCGGAGGAAGTGTCTACGTCAAGTACTCAAGGCAACACCTGGGAATCGCCGACTGGGACTACCAAGTCGACGACTCCAGGGGTGAATCACCGACTCCAGACAGGGCACTCGGGTCTGATAGACCGAGGACCTGACCACAAGGGAGTCGACGACTCCACCTCTGAATCGGCGACTCCCATACCTGAGTCGCCGATGCCCAGCCTTTACTTGGGAGGGCCCACGTTATTATGGCACCCTTAATTGGGCACCATAATGGAGTGGGCCCCACGCTAATGAATGGGGAAACGTCCCCCAGGACCCTATAAAAGGGGTCCTTGGGGGTCCTCTACTCCCAAGTCATTCCCATTTGAGGCACACCCAACCAGAGAACTAAGGAGCCCGAGTCGCCGACTCCCACACCTGAGTCGCCGACTCCCACACCTGAGTCGCCGACTCCCATCCACTTTTGCAAGTATTTGACGTAGAGCGCGCGTCGTGGACTCCAAAGCCTCCGGCCCTCCTCGCAACCCCACGAGCCTACTGGTAGTAGATTTCGTGCTTTATCAGCTACCCACAGCTCGACTCTTTGACCGAAACGAAAATCCATCGCCACGGTTGGATTCGCCTCGTCGTTTCGGTAAAAAAAAAAAGAGTATGGGGCTTTTTACCTTTTTTCACTTCCAGTGATTTTATCGGTCCACCTCCGGAATACCCAGATCTGATTTTGGGATTCTACGACCACACTTCACGTGAAAAAAGTTTTCTCTACGAGTACAAAAGAGCAGAATTTTCCAACAGTGCAAGGAATCTTTTCTGGGAAAGGTCTAAACAGGCATTCCGAAAACCACCTCCGGCAGCACAATTTTCTGCAGAAAAATTGCAAAAAATTTGCGATATTTTGCTAATTTCAAACTTTGGGGACTAGTACTACTCCTCAAGGGGGTCACAAAACTGCAAAGAAATATCATACAAAAATTTTCTGTTTTGTGACACCCGGGGGGGTAGGTAACCTACCCATAGCTTCCGACACTTCGGAAGAACTTCTACTCGTTGCTTCAGCCCGATAGAAGCAACCATCCCGGCCATATATGAATCCTGTTGCTAAGGGTCAGAAGAAAGCTCTTGCCACTGCTACTACGGTAAGAGCTTCTAGCAGAAGGGTTGGTTCTCGTACTGCACCAACCTCTAATGCACCACTGTCTGCAAATGAGGTGTCCTCACCACTCCCACCAAATGGGGGTGTGAACCCAACTCCGACAACACAAGAGAGGCTTGCGCACATGCATGCTCTCATGTTGAAGTTGGACAAAAAGGTTGACTAACCTTGAGGCTTCAAGGAGCCAGACCACCATACGATATACGACAAGCAAGTCTAACCCACCTTTGGAGAAGACAAACTTAAGTACACCTCGGGGATCCAAATCAAGGATATCCAAAGAGCTTCGAGAGCTCAAGGGAAAGAGTCCTGCAATGTCGGGACAACCCAAATCCAACTTGTATCGCCCTCCTAAGGGAGACAGGCATGGTAGAACAAAGAGACACAAGCATCTCGGTTCTCACCACGCGTCTGCAATACATCACTCGGGTGTACCTTCAAGTTCCACGACTCGTGAGGATTACGATGCCACACTCATGAATAGGGTAATCAAGGAAGTGCTTCGTAAAGACAAGCATGATCTAGGGAACCCACATGATTTTCTCATAATAGGAAAGACACCCTTTCATATGGACCTCCTGAGAAAATCTTTTTCGCAATCTTGGCAGTGTCCAAAGATAGACTCGTACGATGGAACAACAGATCTAGAGGATCATATCGACCTCTACCTGAATATCTTGGAGCCGCAAACTACCGATAATGGGTTGTTGTGTCGGGCCTTCCCCGGCACTCTAAAAGGCAACGCATATCGATGGTTTTCAAGTCTACCAGCTGGCTAAGTCACCAGCTTCGCAAACCTCTATGCAAAGTTCATCGCCCAACATGTAGGGATGATCAGAATAAAGCACAGTGCCAACACACTACTGGCACTGCGGCAGAGGGATATGTCTATGAGGGATTACACTATTAAGTTCACTTCGATGATGACAGAAGTGAACGACCTAATCCCAAGTCTGGCCATAGCAGGATACATGAGAGGGTTGGTACCCTTCTCCCCTTTGGCCCAGAATCTGATGCTCCATAAAGTGGAGACCCTGCCCGACCTCTTCCAACGAGCTCAATCGTACATTGAGGTAGAAGAGGAGGATAATGACAAGCTGGACGAACTCGAGCCTCCCAGCCGGAAGAAACCTCGCTATACCAAAAAAGATACATACGAGGATACAAGTTCTCGGTCCGAAACCTCGACTAGTCTTCCTCGATACAGAGAGGAGTCTCCGGGTAGCAGTTATGACCACCAAAGTCGTAGCTTACGCCCCCAATCCAGTAGCAATCATGACCACCAAAGTCATAACTCACACTCCCAATCCAGTAGCAGTTATGGCCACGAAAGTCATAACTCACACTCTCGGTCCAGTAATAGTTATGGCCACCAAAGCCATGGCTCATGCTCTCAATCCTATAACAGTGATGTTGACCAGAGCCACAGTTCACACTCACGGTCAAGTGCGTAACGCTAATAGTGAGGAACTATCATCTGTCAGAAGAAAGATAGGATTGGCTATGCATCCGTCAGTGGCAGCCAAACATCAAAGGGACTCATCTATTCTTTTGGTTGTCGTTTCTATTATGTAATAGCGATATTATTCTAAATAAATCTATCCTTTAATCCATCGAGGTACTATGCCATATCATATTTAGAATAATCATCCATCGCTTCAGATGGATCAATCATCCATCGCTTCGGCTGGATGACATCCGCCGCTTCGACCTAATCTATTATCTATTCGAGGCATGAGTCCAAATCGATTCCCAAAACATAACTTACGACCCACGAGTCTAAGTGATGGTTACAAATTCTAATTTACGACAAAGAGTCTAAATTACGATCACAAGTCTATCGCTTTGACTAGAACTCGGTTCTGTCGCTTCGGCCGGAATCAGATTCTGTCGCTTCGGCCTGAATCGAATCCATCTTGTCGCTCCGGCCATGATAAACACAGAAAATTCGCTCTCGATCAGTTTTAGACTATAAACACGTAGTTCCGTTGGTCTGAAACTAGATTCTGTCGGTTCGACCAGAATCAATCCATTTTATCGCTTAGGCCTTAATGGATACGGAATCAGTATGTCACTGTGGGCGGAATGATTCGATCTCATCTTGTCGCTTTAGCCTTGATGCGGATCACACACACAACCTTGCTTGGGGGGGGGGGTACTGGCGATACACACATGTCTCTTGTGCTCTCTTCAGGGGGGAGTACTGGTGAGACATGCCTGATTACGGCAGTCACTCCCAGCAACGCCCTCCAACAAGGACTAGGGTTCCGTCGTTTTACGCTGGACCCCCGGAAGGCTCCCACGGTGCGGAACAAGTTCATCGTCAAATCGTCGAGTTAACCCGTAAATCGCCGATTGGACTACCAAATCGCCGATTTTAGGGACAAATCGCCGAGTTAGGGCCCAGATCGACAGTATGGTAGACTGCACATCTCGCCCCTGGAAACTCGGCGAGTTTGCCCTAAATAGGCGATTTCCATACCTGAATCGCCAATTTATGATCGTTACTCGCCGTCAGCCAACGCCATAAATGCTCCCATATATGGCAATAGGCACGATGCACGCCTTTGATTGCGCCCTCCGAGACCCTATAAAATGGGTCCCAAGGGGACACTCAAAGGTACAACACAAGTTCCACTCTCACCAGAGCACCACTAAGAGAATTGCCGATTCCCACACCAGAATCACCGATTCTCTCCTTGCAGGTATTTGACGTAGAGCGTGCGTCGTGGACTTCAGACCCTCTGGCATCACCTCGCACCACCGCGAGCCCTGGTAGCAGATTCAGTGCTTCATCAGGAGTCAGAATAGTTGCAAGAGGACAGAAGAATGGCACCTTGTACTTGACAGATGAGTCCAATCTGCTTGCATCAATCAGTATTGCAGAGAAGTCAACTTTGTAGCACAAACGAATGGGTCACATTAGTGAAAGGGTCTGAAGGTACTAGTGAAGATGGCAAGTTTTCAAAGATGACTTGGGATGATATGGAGACTTGTGAAGATTGCATTCTCGGCAAGAAGAAAAGACTTAGTTTCTCCAAAACACCCCCACAAGTTAAGCAAGCAAACTTGGAATTGGTACATTCTTATGTGTGGAGACCAGCCCCGGTGGATTCCATTTCAGGATCCAAGTATTATGTCACCTTTATTGACGGCAACACAAGGAAAGTCTAGGTCTATTTCTTGAAGAATAAATCAGAAGTGTTCTCGATTTTCAAGAAGTGGAAGGCAGAGGTAGAAACTGAGACAGGTTGCAAGTTGAAGTGTCTCAAGTCAGATAATGGTGGAGAGTATGACAACACAAAGTTCAAAAATTTATGTGAAGAGCATGGAATTCGCAGAGAATGGACAGTGGCTGCCAATCCATAACATAATGGAGTTGCTAAAAGAATGAACATGACTCTGAATGAGCGTGCTAGAAGCATGATCGAGGTTCTCTCCTGTAGTCAAAATGACCACTATCAGAATTATTCTAAGTATAGTTGCAACAGAAAATCTCTACTGAGAACAAATGGATGTGAAAACAACATTTCTTTATGGTAACCTGGATGAAGAGATCTACATGGCACAACCAGATGGGTTCAAGGTTTCGAACAACAAAAGAAATCTGGTTTGCAGACTTCAGAAGAGTTTGTATGGGCTGAAGCAAGCACCTCAACAGTGGTACAAGAAATTTGATAGCTATCTCAGTGCCATAGGTTTCAAGAGGTATGACACAAATTCCTGTTGCTACAGAAAACAGTTGACTGCTTGCTACATCATTCTTGTTATTTATGTTGATGATATGCTCATTGCTAGTGCAAACATGAAGGAGATAAATCATCTGAAGAAACAACTTTCAAAGAAATTTGAGATGAAAGATATGGGAGCCGCAAAGCAGATTTTGGGCACGAGGATCATCCGGGATGAGTCCTCAGGAATTTTGAAACTGAGTCAACAGAGGTACATTGAAAAGATTCTTGAGAAATTCAGTTTTGAAAATTCCAGATTGATAGATCTTCCATTGGGAGCCAATTTTAAATTGACAAAGGAGAAATCACCAAAGACTGAAGCTGAAAGAAGTCAGATGGAGAGTATATCATATTCCTCAGCAGTTGGAAGTTTAATATATGTCATGATCTCCACGAGACCAGATATTGCCCATGCAGTGGGAGTTGTCAGCAGATTCATGTCAACTCCAGGTATTGAGCACTGGAGAGATGTGAAGTGGATACTTAGGTATCTGGAAAAAAACTCTAGATGTTGGTATGTGTTTCAAGAGAGAGCAAGTAGAGCTCTGTGGATTTTGTGATGCAGATTTAGCAGGAGACCTTGACAGTAGCAGGAGTACCTCAGGTTATGTGTTCAACATAGGAAGTACAGCTATTAGTTGGAGATTCAAACTTCAGAGTATAATGTCTCTCTCAACTACTGAAGCCGAGTATGTGGCAGCTGCAGAAGCAGTGAAAGAGAAGATGTGGCTAGAAAATATGCTGACAGAATTAGGCTACGAGCAAACTGACAGTGTGCTTTGTGTGCTACAACGACGTGGGCCCTCTCAAGTAACGCTTGGGAGTCTGCGACTTAGGTATGGGAGTCGCCGACCCATTTTGTGAAGTAGTTAACTGCCATAAAAATGAATCGAGCTTGGGATGTCGAGGGTGGGAATGGTCCTACGATGTCCAGTCCCCACCTTGCAAATGGGATTGAGCTGAAGATCGGAGTCATGTCCGCGGATGGTTTTTGTTGCATTGAGCTATGCAACTGGCATGCTCGGCACTTGCGGACGTAAGTGCGAGCCTCTAATCGTAGCGTGGGCCAATAGTAGCCCAGCCGTATGATTTTGAAGGTTAGTGCTCTTCCTTCCTCATGGAGTCCGCACGAGCCTTCGTGTACTTCCTTGATAACCTTATCCGTATCGGGTTTGGCCAAACAACGTAACAACGGGCTGTCGAAGGACTTTTTGTAAAGTACCCCTCCGACTTCGCAGTACTTGGCTGCCTTATATTGCAACTTTTTGGCCTCACCCCTATTGTCGGGAAGTACACCACTTTGAATGAATGCCAGTATTGGTTGTCTGCAATCCTCTGAGGGGTCGGATGTGACATTCAATACCTGGCACGAGGGTTGGAGTACGAAGTCTACCAGGATTTCACGTTGGCCTCCCTCCCAAGCCGATGCTAGCCTTGCTAGGGCATCGGCGGGTGTGTTCTGAGTTCGAGGAATTTGCTCGATTTTAAACTCAGCGAATTGTTTGGTGAGTTCTACCATAGTTTCCACATATTTTGTGATCTGTGGTTCTTTGCAGGCGAACTCACCCGTGGTTTGTCGAGCCACGAGCTGGGAATCAGTACGAAGCGTGACTTTCTCAGCGTCGAGAGTTCGCAACAGCTTTAGGCCATGAATGGTTGCTTCGTATTCCGCGACATTGTTAGATGTCGGGAAGTGGAGCCGTATCGAGTGTTCGTAATTTTTTCCATCTGGACTATGGATTTTCACTCCGATACCTGAGCCTGTGTTGTAACTCGATCTGTCTACTTCCACAGTCCATGGTTGGGTTAGGTTGGATGATGTAAGTTCGACCATGAAATCTGCCACAGCTTGCCCCTTGATGGCAGTGGCTGGTCGGAAATCTAAATCGAACTCACTGAGCTCAATTGCCCATTTAGTTAACCTTCCCGATATGTCTGGTTTGTGAAGTAGACGGCGTAGGGGGCACGATGTAAGTACTACGATCGTATGCGTTAAGAAGTATGCTCGAAAGCGATGGCAAGCATGGATTACAACGTATACAATTTTTTCAATTGGAGAATATCGTACCTCTGCTCCTTGTAGTCACCTCGAGTGATAGTAGATGGGGACTTGTTCCTTATCTCTCTGTGCGATAAGGACTGCACTTATGACCTCTTCTGAGGCCGCTATATACAAGTACAAATCTTCCCCATCCCTGGGTGAGGTCAGCATCGGAAGTGAGGACATGTGTGCTTTTAACTTGGTAAATGTCTCCTCACATTCCGGTGTCCAAGTGATACTACCCTTGGCCGCAGTTTTTAGTAGTTGGAAGAACGGTTTGCATTTGTCAGCCGTTTGCGATATGAAACGACTGAGTGCATTGATTCGTCCGTTCAACCTTTGTACTTCTCTAATTGTGCGGGGGGCTTCCATATCAAGAATCGCTTGGATTTTGTCGGGATTTGGTTTAATCCCGTGTTGACCTACGTAGAAACCAAGGAATTTACCTTCCTTGATTCCAAAGGAATACTTGCTTGGGTTTAGCTTCATTCCGTATTGCTTTAATGTCCTAAGGGTTTCTCTTAGATCCTCGGGGTGCTTTTCGACGCTTGTTGATTTGACCAGAATATCATCAACATAAGCGGAAACATTGCGTCCGATCTGGTCCGCGAAAACATTGTCCATTAAACGTTGGAATGTAGCCCCAGTATTCCTTAAGCCGAATGGCATTACTCTATAACAGAATGTCCCTGAGTCCGTGATGAAGGATGTTTTCTCTTCATCAGGCTCATGCATCAGGATTTGATTATATCCTGAGTGGGCATCCATCATGGAGAGGAGCTCGTTACCAGACGCTCCATCGACTAACTCGTCGATGGATGGGAGCGGGTAACTGTCCTTGGAGCATGCTTTATTGAGATCTGTGAAATCAATGCACATGCGCCACTTGCCATTGGGCTTCTTGACGAGAACGGGGTTGGCCAACCAAATTGGATATCGAACTTCTCGAATGTGCCCAGCACTCAGAAGTTTCAATATCTCTTCGTTGGCGGCTTCCCGCCTGTCAGAGGTGAGCACTCGACGCTTTTGGCGACGAGCTGGGATGGATGGGTCGACATTAAGTTTGTGCGTCACGATTTGACGCGCAATCTGTGTCAGGTCCTCACCCTCCCAAACGAACCTGTCCTGGTGCTCCTCCAGGACAGTCACAAGCTTGGCTCTTAGGTCGGGGTCTAACCCTTTCCCTAATACCATGTGTCCCCTTTTCAGCTGGTACATCTCAGTCTCATCCACGGGTTGCAATTTTTCCCTTTCCCCGTTGTCGGGTGGGGCGTGGACGAGCATACTGTTTAGTTTAACCAGCTGGGTTGCCTTCTTATACCCTTGTCTAGAATCCTTTTGTGATCCTTTGACAGTTGCAATAAACCCGTTGATTGGGTATCATATGCATTGGTGATAAGAGGATGGGATAGCTTTGATCCCATGGATGAAGGGTCGTCCAAAAATGTCGTGAAAAGTGGACTCTACCTCCACCACTATAAAATGGCATGTTCGACTAACCCTCCCTTTTCGGGATCCGATGGAGACCTTCAGGTCGATAACGCCGGCCACTAGGGAGAAGACGTTAGTAAACCCATAAATGGCTTCCTTGCAAGGAGACAGATCCTCCTTTTTAAGGCCCATTTTGATGAAGGTGTCCATGTAGAGGATGTCCGCAGAACTGCCGCTGTCGACAATCATCCTCTCGACACGAGAAGTCGGACCGATGTCTGCTTGGATCACGAGTGGATCCTCGTGGGGCAGCAGGACATCATCCAGGTCCTCTTCGGAGAAGTATGTTGACTTCTCTTCCCGAGCCCGTTTCCCATTGTCGCGAGGTGTTGACTGTGACATCAGCACCTTCCGGGAGTATCCCCTATTCTGACCAACGGATCCGTCACCAAATATCGTATTGATGGTTTTTCGCTGGCGGTCCTCGCTACTGTCGCTGTCCGGCGAAGCAGAGCGTGGACGCTTCCCCTTCGGGTCATATTTACAACCGTCTCGTCCTCGGGATCCCTTGACGAAGTTGCCAAGTTCACCCTTTGAGACCAGTTGTTCGACATAGATCGAGAACTCCCTGCAGTGGTCCGTAAGGTGGCCGTGGTCCTTGTGGAATTTACAGAACCTTCCACCTTTCTTACGACTACTTTTTGTTGCAGGGTCCAAAGAATGGGCAGGAGGTAGATCTGCCCGGTTTTTCAGTTTGTCAAACAGTTCGCCTTTATTGATTGTCAGAGGGATCCACTCCTTCCATGGTTGGGATGAACCCTTTGGCGACTGTTTGGTGGTTGTTTGATACACCTTATTATCGTGTTTGGGCTTCCATTCCTTTTTGTAGGAATTAGCCGCATTGTCAGTGTATTTGTTCGAAGAGCCTCAGAAACTATTTTTTCCGTCGTAGCTCTTTTTCTCAAACTTTGGTTTTTTGAAGCTAGTGTTCTCAAGTTCCACTAGCTTGTTCTCTTTCTGCTCTTCCACCTCAATAAACGATTGGGCTCGCTGGAAGAAGTCAGGTAGAGTCTCCACCTTATGGAGAGTAAGATGCTGGGCCAGAGGGCAGTAGGGTACTAGCCCATTCGTGTATCCCGCTATGGCCAGACTCGGGATTAAATCGCTCACTTCTGTCATCATTGAAGTGAACTTAATAGTGTAATCCCTTAACGACAGCTTGTTCTGTCGTAGTGCCAGCAGTGCGTTGGAACTATGTTTGATCCTAATCATCCCCACATATTGGGCGATGAATTTGGACGAGAGGTCCGCAAAGCTGGAGATTGATCTAGCTGGCAGACCGGAAAACCACCGATAGGCTCTGCCCTTGAGAGTGCCGAGGAATGCCCGACACAACAACACGTTATCGGTGGTTTGCGGATCCAAGACACTAAGGTAGAGGTTGATATGATCTCTTGGATCACCTGAACCATCATACGCTTCTATCCTGGGTACCCGCTAGGTTGGTTGAAAAGACATCTTCAAAAGGTCCTCTCGAAAAGGAGCACTCTTGATTCTTAGGAATTCGATCGGACTGCTGGCGGCTAGATTGCCGGCCAACTTCCGACGAAGGTCTTCCACGAACCATGTTGTAAGAGTCTTTTCAGTGTGACTCTTACTAGGTCCAGCCTTTGATTTTGAAGGCTCTGGACCATTCTTCTTTTTCTCCCCAGATGGAGAATTATGAGAGGCCGATTCACCCGCTCCTTCGCGGGCGATGGTCCTCTGGCTCCTCGCTTTCTCGAGGTTGTTAACTCTTTGTTCCATGTTATCCATGAAGTTAATCAACCTCTCCTTTAAAGCGGGAGGGATGGATGTCTGAGGGGGAAGACTGGCTTGAGGCTCCTCAGGCCTTTCTTGCCTGTATTCTTGAGGAGGGTCAGTCTGTGCCCTATCAGCTACCATTGAGGACTTGCCTTTGTTCCTCAGATGGTAGTCATGCTTTTGCCTTTCGGAAGCCATTGTCTGACAAAAGCGTGTTCCAACTAGAGCGCAAGTGTTTGCTAGAACTGGCCCGAAAGAAAAAACCAAGTGGAGTCGGCGACTCACAAGGGGTGTCGGCGATTCACAAGGTGGAATCGGCGACACACAGTAGTAGAATCGGGGACTGCTTTAGGTGGATTTTCTTTCGAGTCTGGCCGTGGGCAGCACTCTTAGCTAGCAGAATAAACCGCAATCGGAGACTCACTAGGTGGAGTCGGCGATTACCTGTGTGAATCGGAGATTTCTTGACACAAAGTTAGCGACTCACCCTAGGGGAATCGAGCTGAACTTTGCGAAGAAAATTTCGCGATTACGACGGGATATCGTGGTTCAATAGTCCCATAGACGGCGCCAGCTGATGAATCATGGAATCTGCTACCAGTAGGCTCGCGGGGTTGCTAGAAGGGCCGGAGGCTTTGGAGTCTACGACGCGCGCTCTACGTCAAACACCTGCAGAAGAGGAGGGGAATCGGCGACTCTCTTGGGAGTAGGCGATTCGGGCTCCTGAATGCTCTAGTGTGGAGTATGTGTGGTCAAGGTAAGATATGAATGGAGGACACCCCTAGGACCCCTTTTATAGGATCCTAAAGGCGTTTCCATTCAATAGAGTGGGGCCCACCCCATTATGGTACCCTATTGAAGGGCGCCATAAAGGTGTGGGCCCGCCCAAGTAACGGCTGGGAGTCGGCGACTTAGGTATGGGAGTCGTCGACCCAGAGGTGGAGTCGTCGACTCCTTTGAGGCCAGGTCCTTGGTCTACCAGACCTGAGTTCCCTGGCCGGAGTCGGCGACACCACTGGAATCGGCGACTTGGTAGTCCCAGTCGGCGACTCCCAGGTGTTGCCTTGAGTTCTTGACGTAGACATGTGCTCTGCACCGTGGAAGCCTTCCGGGGGTCCGGCATATAATGACGGAACCCTAGTCCTTGTTGAAGGGCGTTGCTGGAAGTGACTGACGTAATCAGGCATGTCTCACCACGTTGGAATGTAGCACCAGCATTCCTTAAGCCGAATGGCATCACTTTATAACAGAATGTCCCTGAGTCCGTGATGAAGGATGTTTTTTCTTCATCAGGCTCATGCATCAGGATTTGGTTATATCCTGAGTGGGCATCCATCATAGAGAGAAGTTCGTTACCAGATGATCCATCGACTAGTTCGTCGATAGATGGGAGCGGGTAACTATCCTTGAGGCATGCTTTATTGAGATTCGTGAAATCAATGCACATGCGCCACTTTCCATTGGGCTTCTTGACAAGGATGGGGTTGGCCAACCAAGTTGGATATCGAACCTCTCGAATGTGTTCAGCATTCAGAAGTTTTGATATCTCTTCGTTGGTGGCTTCCCGCTTGTCAGAAGTGAGCACTCGACGCTTTTGGCGACAAGCTGAGATGGATGGGTCGACATTGAGTTTGGGCGTCACGATTTGACGCGCAATCTGTGTCGGAGCCTCACCCTCCCAAACGAACCTGTTTTGGTGCTCCTCCAGGACAGTCACAAGCTTGGCCATTAGATCGGGGGCTAACCCCTTTCCTAGTGCCACGTGTCCCCCCTCCAACTGGTATATTTCAGTCTCATCAACGGGTTGTAATTTTTCCCTCTCCCCGTTGTCGGGTGAGGCGTGGACGAGCATGTTGTTCAGTTTGACCAGTTGAATTGCCTTCTTATACCCTTGTCTAGAATCTTTTTGTGATCCTTTGACAGTTGCGACGATCCCTTTGACTGGGTATCGTATGCACTGGTGATAAGAAGACGGGACTGTTTTGATCCCATGGATGAAGGGTCGTCCAAAGATGCCGTGAAAAGTGGATTCTACTTCTACCACTATAAAACGACATGTTCGACTAACCCTCCCTCGCTGGGATCCGATGGAGACCTTCAGGTCAATAACGCCGGCCACTGGGGCGGCGACGTTAGTAAACCCGTAGATGGCTTCTTTGCAAGGAGACAGATCCTCCTTTTTAAGGCCCATCTTGGTGAAGGTGTCCATATAGAGAATGTCCGCGGAACTGCCGCTGTCGACAATCATCCTCTCGACACGAGAAGTGGGACCGATGTCTGCTTAAATCACGTGTGGATCCTCGTGAAGTTACAGGACATCGTCCAGGTCCTCTTCAGAGAAGTATATCGACTTTTCTTCTCGGACCCGCTTCCCATTGTCGCGAGGTATTTATTGTGACATCAGCACCTTCCGGGAATATCCGCTATTCTGGCCAACGGATCCACCACCAAATATCATATTGATGGTTTTCCGTTGGTGGTCCTCGCTACTGTCGCTGTCCGGCGAAGGAGAGCGTGAACGCTTCCCTTTCGGGTCAGATTTGCAACCGTCCCGTCCCCAGGATCCTTTGACAAAGTTGCCAAGTTCACCCTTCGAGACCAGTTGCTCGACATATAATGAGAACTCCCTACAGTGGTCCGTTAGGTGGCCGTGGTCCTTGTGGAATTTACAGAATCTTCCACCTTCTTTACGGCTACCCTTCGTTGCAGGGTCCAAAGAACGAGCAGCGGGCAGATCTGCTCGGTTCTTTAGTTTCTCAAACAGCTCGCCTTTATTGATTGTTAGTGGAGTCCAATCCTTCCATGGTTGAGGTGGACCCTTTGGCGGCTATTTGGTAGTTGTTTGATAGACCTTGTTATCGTGTTTGGCCTTCCATTCCTTTTTGAAGGAATTAGTCGCATTGTCAGTGTATCTGTTCGAGGAGCCACGAAAATTGTTCTTCCCGTTGTAGCTCTTCTTCTCGAACTTTGGTTTTTTGAAGTTAATGCTCTCAAGTTCCACTAGCTTGTTTTCATTCTGCTCTTCCACCTTAATGAATGATTGGACTCGCTGGAAGAGGTCAGGTAAAGTCTCCACTTTATGGAGTGTAAGATACTGGGCCAAAGGGGAGTAGGGTACTAGGCCATTCGTGTACCCCGCTATAGCCAGACTCGGGATTAAGTCGCTCACTTTTGTTATCATTGAAGACAACTTAATCGTGTAATCCCTCAGCGACAGGTTGTTCTGTCGTAGTGCCAGCAGTGCATTGGCACTGTGTTTGATCTTGATCATCCCCACATGCTGGACGATGAACTTGGATGAGAGGTTTGCGAAGCTGGAGATTGTTCCAGCTGGCAGACCGGAAGACCACTGATAGGCGCTGCCCTTGAGAGTGTCGGGGAATACCCGACACAACAGCGCGTTATCGGTGGTTTGTGGTTCCAGGACATTAAGGTAGAGGTTGATGTGATCTTTTGGATCACCCGAACCATCATACGCTTCTATCCTGGGTACCCGCCAGGTTGGTCGAAAAGACACCCTCAAAAGGTCCTCATGAAAAGGAGCGCTTTTGACTCTCAGGAATTCGATCGGACCGCTGGCGACTGGATTGTCGATCAGCTTCCGACGGAGGTCTTTCACGAACTGTGTTGTAAGAGTCTTCTCAGTGCGACTCTTACTAGGTCCAGCTTTTGATTTTTGTGGTTCTGGACCTTTCTTCCTTTTCTCCGAAGATGGAGAATTGTGAGAGACCGATTCACCCGCTCCTTCGCGGGCGATGGTCCTCTGACTCCTTGCTTTCTCGAGGTTGTTAACTCTTTGTTCCATGGTTTCCATGAAGTTAATCAACCTCGCTTCTAGAGCGGGAGGGATGGATGTCCGGGGGGATAATTCAGTTTGAGCATCCTCGAACCTCTCAGCCATTGCTTGCCTGTTTTGCTGAGAAGGCTCAGTTTGTGCCACATCGGGTACCACTGAGGATTTGCCTTTGTTCCTCAAATGGTAGTCGTGCTTTTTGCCTCTCAGAAGTCATGGATGACAAAAGCGTGTTCCAACTAGAACACAAGTATTTGCTAAAACTGGCCCGAGAGAAAAAACCAGGTGGAGTCGGCGATTCAAAGTGGAATCGGCGACTGGCCTTAGGTAGTTTTTCTTTCGAGTCTGGTCGTGGACAACACTCTTAGCTAGCAGAATATTCCCTGAACCGACAACTCACTAGGTGGAGTCGGCGATTCCTGGTATGATTGCTTCCATATAGTAGGCTTTCCAAAGAAAAATAAAAAAGACAACAAGAAGTCTAGGGACACTGCCAATCAGACCAATACCTCAACAAATGTGCCCAATCTAAGTGATGAAGAATTGCTTCTATTTAAGGATTTATTGAGTAAATCCACTGGTATGTCTCTTTCTTTTAATACTTTAAATTGTAAAAATATTTGGATAATTGATACCGGAGCATCTCAGCATATGACTGGGAATCTCCATTAATTTTTTTGATAATACTCCAAAAGAGGAATTTGATCATTATGTGACTATTCTTAGTGGAGAAGTATGTAAAGTAAAATTTGTTGGAAATATAACTCTATCCAAAAATCTAATTCTTAAAAATGTGTTATATATTCCACAGTTTAGGTCAAACTAATTTCAGTAAATAGATTGACAAATCATTTAGATCTAAACCCAATTTTTAACAAAAATGGATGTGATTTTCAGGAAAGTAAGTCAGGGAGATATCGAAACAAAGAACGAGAGATTCAATGTATGGAGCTAAGATGATGAAGATGGCAAGAATCGAATGAATCTTATTGATGGGGTGGTGGTGTTTATATACAAGTATTAAACCTATAACCACTTCAATTAGTTAAGAAGCTTCTAGATTTAGTTAGTTAAGAAGCTTCTAGATTTAGTTAGTTACAATACGCCCCCTCGAACTGAGTGGAATTGCTTCAACCAGTTCGTTCCTAAGTTGAGTGAACGGTGTTGGTCCGAGTGATTTTGTGAGGATGTCGGCTTTCTGATTTTTTCCTGAAATATGTTGGACTGCCAAGCTTCCGTCCTCCGTTTTCTCTCTTACAAAGTGTAGGTCCATTGCGACGTGTTTTAACTTACTATGACACACTGGATTGTTTGCGATGAACGCGGCTCCTTGGTTATCGCTGAGCACCCGAATTGGTCCTGGAACAATGATTCCCAATTCTAGTAATAGTGATTTTATGCCTTCTGCTTCTTCTACCGTGGATGCAATGGCACGATATTCGGCTTCGGTACTTGAGCGAGCCAGTGTAGTTTGCTTTTTCGATGACCATGAAATTAATGTATTTCCGATATATATGAGCATTCCAGTTTGACTTTTGCGATCCTTTGTATCGCCCCCCAATCAGCGTCGCAATACCCGGTAATTGCAAAATCTTTTGCTTTCCGAAATGTTACCCCGAAATTTTGCGTTCCTGATAGATAACGTAACACCTTCTTTAGTGCGATGTGATGTAAAGGGGTCGGAGTGCACATGAATTGTGCCAGTTTGTTAACTGCAAATTGTATGTCTGGACGAGTTAGTGTTAAGTATTGTAGTGATCCCACTACTCGTCGATACTCCTTTCCGTCTGGTGTTGGTTCTTCTTCGGACCGTAGGTCTTGATGTGGCACCATTGGTGTGACCGATGGCTTAAGATTTGTGAGATTGCAGCTACTTAGTAAGTTGATCAAGTATTGTTGTTGTGACAGATAAATTGCATCTTCTGTTCTTTTTACTTGAACTCCTAGGAAAAAATTTAACATTCCTAGGTCTTTAACTGGAAACTCGTTCCCCAATTTCTTGATTATTTCTTTTACCAGTACATTTGATGATCCTGTAAGAACAATGTCATCCACGTATGCAAATAGTAACACGGTCTCTCCTTCTTTAAACAAGATGAATAGTGATGAGTCGGTGTAACTTTCTTTAAATTCGAGTGTCATTAAAAATTCCCGTAATCGTTTGTACCACATCCTTGGTGATTGTTTCAACCCGTATAACGATTTGTTTAGCCGACACACGTATTCCGGATGATCTCGGTCTTCAAATCCTGCTGGTTGAGATACAATAATTCGTTCGTCCAATCTTCCATGCAGGAAGGCATTGGATATATCAATTTGATGAAGTTCCCAATCATTTGTTACAGCTATCAATAGAACTATACGTATTGAGTTTGCTTTAACCACCGGACTGAATGTCTGTGTGTAGTCGTGACCTTCGATTTGTCGGAGGCCGTTTGCGACCCATCGAGATTTAAACCTATCAACCGAACCATCTTCTTTTTGTTTTACTTTGAAGATCCACTTCGTGTTGATCACATTGTCATTACTTTCTCGTGGAATTAATGACCAGGTGTTGTTTTTCTTCAATGCATGAAACTCATCTTCCATAGCCGCCTTCCACTTGGGATGACACAGTGCTGACCTCACTGATCTTGGGATGAATATGTTTGTAGCTGCTGCTATCAACGCGTATCGAGGATTTGGTTTAACAATTCCTCTTGCTCCCCTTGTTATCATTTGATTTTTATTTCCAGATTGATTTATTTCCTCTGGTGAATCGCCGTTGTTTGTGACGTCAATTGGTGAGGTGCTCGAATCATTTGATTGGGAATCTTCCAATCTTGTATCGTGATCTGGACTTGGTGCAATTTCTGTTATTTGATCGATTTCCGGAGATTGGTTTACCCCCGGATGATGATGGTCTAACCGAGGACCCGATGAGTTGTGATCCGGAAGAAGAACAACTGGTGCTGGGATTATATTTACCTGTTCTGGGAATTTTTTAAATTCACCCTTCCACAATATTTTATTTAATGAAAAATCATTTTCCAAGAACACGACGTCTGTTGAATAGTATAACCGGCGAGCTTTAGGATCAAAGCATAGATACCCCTCTTGCTTTTGAGGGTAACCGAGGAAAATACACGACGTCGATTTTGGTTCCAATTTATTCTTTCGATACGGTCTGAGACATGGGAAGCACTTTGATCCGAACACACGCATTTTGCTATAGTCGGGAATTTTGTGAAATAATGCTTCAAAAGGAGACTTTCCGGCCAAGATACCTGTTGGGTTTCGATTGTAAAGAAATGTTGCCGTTAAGACTGCGTAGTCCCAGAATTCCATTGGCATGGTAGCATGCTTGAGTAGCGCAATTGTTGTGTCAATAAGGTGCCTATGACGCCTTTCCACAGATCCCATTTGATGATGACTATATGGGCATGAAAATCTGTGTTCGATTCCAACCCCTTCAAGAAAATTGGTTAATTTCTTGAATTCCAAAGCATTGTCGGTTTGTATTTTCTTTATTGGCCGTCCACTCTGCAGTTCTGCCCAACTTTTGAATTTTTAAAAAATTTCACCTACATCCGACTTTCTGACCAATGGAAACACCCAATTGAAATTGGTTGCTCCGTCGACAAAATTAATATAGTACCGGTAGCCTTCAGACGAAACTACAGGTGCTGGTCCCCAGATATCTGCATATATGATCTCAAGAGGATATTTGTATATAGAATTTATTGCTTTATGATTTATTAAATGGCTTTTAGCTATGATACATGATTCACAATCAGAGAATTTTTGAGTAGACATGACAATATGATTTTTATTAACCAACTCTTTAACTGCTCTGAAGTGTAAGTGTCCTAGCCGTGAGTGCCATTGATCTCCTGTAACCGCCGAGAGTGCTTCTTCATTTTTCCCGATTTCTAGTGGTAGTTGATATAGTCCATTTTTCTCCGGACCTTCAGCCAACACCTTTTTAGTGTTGAGATCCCGAACTTTGACACTCTGTTTGTCAAATTCAATACAAACTCTGTTGTCAGCACATAATCGTTGCACAGATAATAAATTTCTCGAACTATCTGGTACTAGTAGCATATCATTCAAACATAAACTGATATTGTTAATTTTAGCTTTGGATTTCCCCGATTGAGTAATAGGCATACTATCCCCATTAGCCACGAAAACAGAAGAAATACCTTGATAAGGTTGTGCATCCTGGATTAGCGTACCTGACCCAGTTATATGTGTCGTTGCTCCTGAGTCGGGGTACCACATTGACATGGCACTACGATTCACGGCCAAGTTTGCCTCAGGTTGGGTTTGAGTTGCAGAAGAAATTCCTACTGGAATTAAAGTTCGTCCATGTTTTGGGGGAAAACGCGCAAAATTCACTCTATTGTAACAATTAAGAGCACCGTGCCCCTTTTTATTGCAGATTTGGCAGGGATGCGTTCGCGCGGAAGAGTCGGAGTCGCGCGATTTTGCATAGGCGGAGGAGTCGGATGCGGCTCTGGATTTTGCCGCGACGTTCGCTTCCAAGGTTCTTGATTCCGAGGACTGCTGAAAACGTAAGTCGTGGTCGATTAGGAGCTGCTGGAATCCGGCGAACGACATGCTATGGTCAAATCTGGTGGTGATTGATGTTACGAACGCTTGAAAATCGACGTCGAGTCCTCCTAGCGCAAGAAGAATTAGTTGCGATTCTTTCATTCCTTCACCACAATCCGAGAGTTTGTCTTTGAGTATACAGATTTTTCGCAAGTATTCTTTTACCGAAAGGTCATTCTTCTTGATACTTTGCAGTTGAAACCGCAAGTGAAGGATCCGTGTCTCGGAGTCCGATGAATGCAATTGACGCAAGCATTCCCAGACCGTAGCAGATGTGGTGAGCGCAGCCACTTGGGGGAGAATCGTCGGCGAGATCATCGACAATAGCCAGCTAAGGATGAGCTGGTCCTGCTGCTCCACTAGAGGATCATCGGTCACATTAATCCTCCCTTCCACATATTCCAGCAGCTTATACCCTCGGAGTAATGCCGAGAATTGAGCCTTCCAAGAGAAGTAGTTTTCTCCATCAAGAGTAACACATTTCATATATTTCATCATGATGACTTTCGTCGATGAAGCAGGAGACGATTTCTTACCGGCATCTTGAGCCCCTGCAGCGGAAGAAGGATCGGCAGAGCCGGAGCTGTTGGTTGGTGATGATACCATATCGAAACAAAGAATGAGAGATTCAATGTATGGAGCTAAGATGATGAAGATGGCAAGAATCGAATGAATCTTATTGATGGGGTGGTGGTGTTTATATACAAGTATTAAACCTATAACCACTTCAATTAGTTAAGAAGCTTCTAGATTTAGTTAGTTAAGAAGCTTCTAGATTTAGTTAGTTACAATAGGAGAGTGATTGGAATGGTGAGTCTAAAAATGGACTCTATTTACTAAAGCCAAAATTTCCTGATTTGGCAAACTCATCCATAAAATTTGAGAACTGGCACAAGAAGCTAGGACATATCTCAACAGAAAAAATGAAGATACTCATCAAGACTGAGAGTATAGATCTTAAGAAGAATTGATTTTCTAATTTTGAAAATTGTAAAACCATTGATAATAATGTTGTTTTGAACAAGTGTTTTTCCAAAATAAATGAGAATCTCTCTAAAATAAAAAATAATTGTGATAGACAATAATGAAATAATTGAAACATGTTCAATCATACAACAAATGGCTAACTGCCTTTATTACAATTCAAAGGGTTTAAAATGTAAATAACAAAGATGCGGAAACATTAAACTCTCGAGGGAACCATGTACGATACCACTGTTGTCGCTGCTCCCCTTAATCTGCAATGACAAACATAACAGAGTGAGTTTTGAAGTCGAAACTCAGTGTACGGATATCATATTACTTTCCTTTTTAATTCTTTATTTCTAGGTTGATAAACAGACTCGTCTAATCAGACGCCTTAGGGCTTCAAGCCCCCTCGTAGGAACGACTGCTGCCATTCCCCAAACTTGACTTGATTATGTGGTGCACAAGCTGATGATTTGCTACTAGGAACCTCCTTGGACACAATTCAGTCATCTTGTAAGAAGAAGCAACCACTACACCGGTCTCGTACAATGCCTCTCCAAAGAAATCAATATCTTGTCTCTTTCAAATGGCGACGGGAAGTGCAGAAAAAGCAGAATGAATGATAGCTGATATCATGCTTAGGAGAAGAATTTTCTGCTTCTTTTTGAACAAAAAATTCCATCGGCTCTGATACATATATATGACTTGTTTAGGTTTAGTTAGCTAGCTAGCTTAGGGGTGAGCGGGGACGGAGATACCCGACCAAATTATTGAATTTTTTTTATTGATTTTAAACAATAATATAAAATACTGAATTAAAAAATCAAAAATATAAAATATAAAATTATAGTTCAAATGTAAATAATCCAAATAGTTAAAAATTAAATTTTTAAGGATTTGGAATTAAAGATTAAGCTAATATTAAAATGTAGGGGTTAAATATAAACTTATGTATTTTGAATATTATATAGAGTTATTTATATAAATTATACTTTATAAAATATTATATAAGGTATAAATATAATTTACCCTGTAAAAAAAATCGATTTTCGATCAACTGTTCGGTTAGTTAAACGAATTGAACCCGAAACTGGGTAGTTGAGATTCGATGAACGGTTTATTTCTTTTAATATATTTATTATATTTTATTATTTTATATTTATATTATAGACTTATGAAAATAAATTTTAATAAAAAATAAACAATGAGTTAATAAATTTCATTTTTTTAAAAGAAAATGACATGTTTAAAAACAAATTTCAATATATGATTTTCAATAAACGAGAAAAAAAATAGACTAAGGATTGGATTCACAAAAGAAAATAGATTATGAACTAATTATGTTTTTTGAACATGTTTATTTTTTGTTTTTGAATAATTAATAACTTAAAAATTAAAATGCATATTTAAATAATTAAATGTTAAACGAACCGAATTTAAAATATTTGGTTTGATTTGTTTATTTTAAAGAACATTAAACTAATCGAATACGAACAGTTCGGTTAATTAAACGAAACGAACCGAACCTAAACTCGCAAAAATAGACTCGTTTATTTAAACAAATCGAATACTTAAAATATCTAAGTTTAACATATTTAAAATATGTTCATATTCCAATTGTTACAAAACATATATTGAAAACCTAACCTACCGAACCAAATACTTATAATGAAACTAGATTTAAACGAGTCTACTTTTAGGTTTAAGTTCAATTCATTTAATTAACCGAACTGTTCGGATTCGATTCGTTTAAAATTTACAGTGTTCGGTTCGTTCGTTAAATGTTCGTTAAACCGAATTTCAATTCGTTTAACATTTAATTATTTAAATATGCATTTTAACTTTTAAGTTATTTATTGTTCAAAAACATAATTAGTCGATAATCTATTTTATTTTGTTAATCTATCTTTTTTTTCAACATATCATCTTCCTAAAAAGGAATTGAAATTCATTAGTTCATAGTTTATTTTTCAACATTAAAATTTATTTTCATAAGTCCATCTCTTCTTTTGTTACATTGAAGAAAACCATACATTGAAATTGAGAAACATCCTAGAAAAAACATGAAATATAATTTCTTTGCATGCCTAGTTAAAAGTCATGCTTGGGAAAAATTTCTTTGCATTGTCCAATGTAATTGAAATTGATTCACCACTATTAAAATTAAAACAACTGATATTCAAATAAATTAATTAAAAAGCTATTTCATTTATATGGAATATTATTTTCTTTTTTTGCGTTCTTGGGAATTGAGAAATCTGAAAATAGAAGAGAGGCAGACTTTGAAATTGAGACTTGTTTAATTTCAAGGTTTTATCCCTTTATATTCACCAATTCAGATATTGCTTCTGAATTTTGGAATTGTTGGAACTCTTCCGACCCATGTCCTTGTAAGAATTTCTGGACCACTAGGAGAGAGTGATCACCTCCTTCACGACATACAAAATGTCGCTTATCTCCATCTCTACTCGAAGTTAAACAAAATGTCCAAGCAACAAAACCTCCATCACGCCCGAGTTCTGACACTTCCCATCCATGGCAGTTGCTTGGTATATCAAAACGGTTTGCTTCAGAAAATCTTCTTAAGGCTTCTCATCCCACTTGTTTCCACTGATACGAGGCTTTTTGGAAAGTGCCACCATTGTCTTGTTCTTCCTTCAGTATCCGTGGTCGAAGCAAGTTCCCGTGCTCTTCAACCCGTCCTTCAACAAACCCACCCATCCGGTGATTGGAGAGCCCGAACCCATCTCGAACAGATAACATTGGAAAGTCACAGAAATGGAAAGGGGGAAGTGGAGGTGGACATCGCGATCTGGAACCCATTGCGGTTCCTTATGCCGTTCCAGATCGCGATCGGATGTCGTTCACCGCCGGGATGAGCGGTACCGGCTTGCAATGAGGTGTGGTACCTCATTGCGGCTGTAGAATTGAAATTGCGGTAAATAGGGAAATTATCAGGTGCAATATCACTAAATGTGATAAATGCGCCATCCTAAATCACAGCCGTTCATTTATCATCCGACGACTTAAATTCCTGACGTCGTTTAGGTATAACTTTCGCACGACGAAAATTCAGATCTCGAGGCAGTTTGATTAATTAAGTGTTACATTGTTTTATTTTATGTGTAATACTTAGATTAAACATCAAATTAAATAGTGTAATACAGTGATTTCATTAAATGTTTTACCTCTTTTTCTCCTCATAAATGCATGAAGTGATCTTGCTTTTCAAATCTCTGTACGGCCCATCAAACGTCAACTTTTCATCAAGTCTCTCATCACTCCAATGCACTGTGCACGTCAGATAATCTTCTTAATGTCTTTCTCATATCTATATTTATCTTCCATTCCTTTACTCTTATTCATTTATTTTGCTCTCTCCTCTCCAATCTTCCATCGTCTCGAAGGTTAGTTTTTATTTTCACTTAATTTTTTTCTTCAAATCTTCCGGCTGTCAATCACCATGTCTGGCATATGTCGGGGTAGTCTTCCCAAAAACGTCAATAGGTGCCTGCACCTCACTACCTACGCACCGACATACTGCGTTAATCCTGGAACTTTGCACGTCATCCTCAACTTTCTTATCATCCACTATTTTCTTCTCGTCTGGAAATGGCCGATCCTCCTGTTATCATTCTTTCTGATGATGAAGAAGATGTTCCTGTCGACCAACCGCCGCCACCGGAGGTTTCCCTTAGCTATATCGAATGGTCCACGCAATCTATACATGACATATACGACTCAAATTCGTCCATGACTATTGGATCTCGAATGCCCCTTGAATCCCATCTGAAGTCGTCTTCTGAATTGCCCAAGACTCCCGGCTATGGTTCTCATCAAGCTGTTTCTTCCTCACAATATTCACTAAACTCTCCATAAGAGATGGTTGATCCTCGTGAAGCTTCTCATCGACCTGTTGTTTCTTCACAAGGATCATTTGCTGTTCCACCACCTATGGTTGATCTTTTAGAAGGTTCTCATCGACCTGTTGATTCTTCCCAGGGATCTTTTGCCGTTCCACCAGTTGTTTTTGATCTACCGGAAGATGTCATTCCTGGTTTCATATCCCAACTGACCTTCTACAATGACGTGCAACAGCCCCCCCATGACGTGCAACTTAGCCCCCCCCAACCGAACCCCCTCCGTCAACAAACTCCGATCACACTTCCATTGTCCATTTCCTCCCACACATTTCCATCATTAAACTACTCCAGTCCCTATCCTCCCAATGAATATTATGAGTACTTTTATGAAAATGATACTCAATATCTATCGGTGTTAGGCGAGGAGTAGAAGAAACTCAGATGAGAGGAGTAGAAGAAACTCAGATGGAATGGTAGAAAATTTGATGATCTTTATTGATTCATAGGTTCTATATTTATACACTTATTTCTAGTGATTATTAACTAATTACTCTAACCACTTATGGTTAGTTAACTGTTACAATACGTCCCCTCGAACTTGTTTGGAGGTGCTTCAACTAGTTCATCTCGTAGAAGTAGAAATGGTTTAGGCCAGAGAGATTTTGTGAGAGCATCGGCTTTTTGATCTTTCCCTGCTACGTATTGTACCGACAGGGTCCCGCTTTCTGTCTTTTCTCGGACGAAGTGGAGGTCCATTGCCACATGTTTGAGTTTACTATGACATATAGGATTGTTGGCAATGAATGCTGCCCTTGGTTGTCGCTTAGCACTTGAATTGGTCTGGGAACTGTAACACCCAATTCCAGCAACAGTGATTTGATTCCTTCCGTTTCTTCTACCGTCGATGCAATAGCACGATACTCAGCTTCGGTGCTGGAACGAGCTAATATAGTTTGTTTCCTTGATGACCAGGAGATTAGCGTGTTTCCGACGTATATTAATATCCCCGTTTGGCTTTTGTGGTATGTTGTATCCCCCCCAATCGGCGTCGCAATAGCCGGTGATTGAGAAGTTCTTAACTTTGCGTAGTGCTATCCCCAGATTTTGCGTGCCTGATAGGTACCGTAAGACTTTCTTTAAGGCTGTTTGGTGTAATGGAGTTGGAGCGCTCATAAATTGCGCTAGCTTGTTCACCGCGAACTGGATGTCTGGTCTAGTGAGTGTCAGGTACTGTAGTGAACCCACTATTTGCCTGTATTCTTTTCGGTCTTCTATCGGTTCTTCTTCGGATCGTAGATCCTCAGTTGGTACCATTGGAGTTGGTGATGGTTTGAGATTTGTTACATTGTGCCTACTTAACAGATTTATTAAGTATTGTTGTTGTGATAAGTATATAGCATCTTCTGTTCTTCGTACTTGTATAACCAAGAAATAATTAAGTATTCCTAAGTCTTTGACCGGAAATTCATTTGATAGATTTCCAATGATTTCCTTTACCAGTTCTTTTGATGAACCTGTGAGCACAATATCATCCACGTAGGCGAATAATAGTATAATATGTTGTTCTTTGTGTAATATGAATAGTGACGAATCTGTAACGCTTTCTTTGAACCCAAGATTTATTAAAAAATCTCGAAGACGTTTGTACCACATTCTCGGAGACTGATTTAACCCATACAATGACTTTTTCAATAGGCATACGTGATCCGGGTAATCTTTGTCCTCGAATCCTGCCGGTTGAGATACAACTATCCGTTCGTCGAGTCTCCCATGTAGAAAGGCGTTGGAAATATCGATTTGATTTAGTTCCCAACTATTTGTGACTGCTAACAACAAGACCACTCGTATGGAATTTTCCTTTACTACCGGGCTAAAAGTTTGCGTATAGTCGCTTCCTTCAATTTGTCGTAGACCGTTTGCCACCCATCGCGCTTTAAAACGGTCTATTGAGCCATCTTCTTTTTGTTTTACTTTGAAAATCCATTTCGTATTGATTATGTTGTCTTTGTTGTTTCTGGGAATTAATAACCATGTTTCGTTTCTTTTTAATGCTTGAAACTCATCTTCCATGGCTGCCTTCCACTTGGGATGACATAAGGCTGACCTTATTGATCTGGGAATTACCGTATCGGTGGCTGCTACCGATAGTGCGTATCGGGAATTTGGCTTATAGACACCTCTTTCTGCCATGGTTACCATGTGACGTGGAGCTTCGTTGGTTTCTTCCGGTGATGTTTCGTCGGAGATTGTTATATCATCGTTTATTGAGTCATTATGGGAAGAAGTTGAAAATTGATCACTTTGAAGATCCGAGTTGGATTCTGTTGAGGCTTCGGGTGTCTCTTTTGGATTTGTAACAGGATCCGCGGGTTAAGAAGTTTGCGCAATCGGGTGTGACTGGTTGAGAAGTGGCGGTGACGTTAAGGTGACTTGTTCTTCTGATATACTTTCATTTTTGTCCTTCCATAATATTTTATTTAAAGTGAAGTCTTCTTCCAAGAATGTAGCATCTGTTGAGGAATATAACCATCGGGCATGAGGGTCAAAACAGAGGTACCCTTCTTGTTTCTGAGGGTAACCAAGAAAAATGCATGGAGTCGATTTTGGCTCGAGTTTATTGTTTCGATATGGCCTGAGGCATGGGAAACATTTTGACCCAAAAACTCGTAGTTTGTCGTAGTCTGGATTTTTGCCAAATAATGACTCGAATGGTGATTTTTCGGCCAGTATCCTTGTTGGGTTGTGATTGTACAAGTATGTTGCGATCAGTACCGCGTAGTCCCAAAACTCCATGGGCATATTAGCTTGTTGTAGTAGTATGATTGCCGTGTCGACTAGATGTCGATGTCTCCATTCTACCGAACCCATTTGGTGATGGCTGTGAGGACATGAAAACCGGTGTTCAATTCCAATCTGTTCAAGTGAGTTTGACAATTTTTTGAATTTTAAAGCGTTGTCACTTTGAAGTTTCTTGATTGGTCGTCCACTTTGGAGTTCGGCCCACTTTTTAAATTTTTGGAAAACTTCACCTACATCTGACTTTCTGATAAGGGGAAACACCCAATTAAAACTTATTGCCCTGTCGACAAAATTTACATAATACCGGTACCCTTCTGAAGAAACTACTGGTGCCGGTCCCTAAATATCTACATAAATGATTTCAAGTGGTTGTGTATACACAGACTTTGAGTTTTATGATGCATAGCATGACTTTTAGAAACAATACATGGTTCACAGTCCGAAAATTTTTGAGATGAAATTGAAATGAGATTTTTATCAATTAAATTTTTAATTGCCCTAGTATGTAAATGGCCAAGGCGAGCGTGCCATCGGTCTCCCGTCACCGCCGAGAGTACTTCTTTATTCTTGTCAATCTCCAATGATAAACGATACAATCCATTCTCCTCACGTCCTTCAGCTAGAATTCTTTTAGTGTCGATTTCCCGTATTTTGACACTCTGTTTGTCAAATTCAACATATACTTTGTTATCTGCACATAATTTCTGGACAGATAATAAATTTCTTGTAGTATTCGGTACTAAAAGTAAATCATCCAGTAGAAGGTTGTTATTATTACACTTTGATTTTCCCGATTGCAATATAGGCATAGTATCTCCATTAGCAACTATGATCGATGAATTACCATTGTAAGGAGATGAATTCTGAATTAGCATACCTGCCCCCATAATATGCGTGGTTGCCCCGGAGTCTGGGTACCACATAGACATTGCATCGCGATTGATAGCGATGTTAGCCTCCGGATGTGAATTTTGTGGTGGTAAGCCCAAGGGTGTTAAAGTCCTGTTGTGTTTAGGAGGGTAACGGATGAAATTTACCCTATTGTAACAATTTAGGCTCCATGCCCTTTTTTAAACAAATCTGTCACGTCTGATTTCTTGGTGAGAAAACTGATTTGGTGCGATCTGGTGTGAAGTCTGGTTTGGCGCGATCTGATTTTGCGGCGACATTCACTTCAATCGTTCCCGGAGTCGGCGCGATCTGCATCTCATGGTTGATCATTAGTTGTTGCAGTGTGGAGAACGTCATAGCATGATCGAATCTAGTTGTAATGGAGGTGACGAATGGTTGGAACTCCGATCCTAGCCCTCCGAGTGCGAGAAGAATAATCTGTGAGTCTTTCATTTTCTCACCTGCATCGGCTAATTTATCCTTGAGGACGCAAATGTTCTTTAGATATTCTTTTACCGGCAGATTATTTTTCTTGATGGATTGCAACTGAAATCACAGATTGAGGATCCGCGTTTCCGAGTCAGAGGAGTGCATTTGGCGGAGAGATTCCCATACCGATGTTGATGTGATGAGCACAGCCACTTGGGGAAGAATCGACGAGGAGATGGTCGATAACAGCCAGCTAAGGATTAGCTGATCTTGCTGCTCAGCGAGAGAGTTTTCAGCAATGTTCACCCTCCCTTCCACATAATCGAGCAGCCTGCATCCTCGGAGTAATGCCGAGAATTGGGCCTTCCAACAGAAATAGTTCTCCCCATCTAGGGTGACACATTTCATATGCTTCACCATCACAATCTTCGTTGATGAAGCGCACGAATTTCCAGCATCGTGATTTGCTGCAGCGGAATTAGGATCGCCTGTCGATGATACCATATCGGTGTTAGGCGAGGAGTAGAAGAAACTCAGATGAGAGGAGTAGAAGAAACTCAGATGGAATGGTGGAAAATTTGATAATCTTTATTGATTCATAGGTTCTATATTTATACACTTATTTCTAGTGATTATTAACTAATTACTCTAACCATTTATGGTTAGTTAACTGTTACAATAATATCCATACCCAACTTTCCCCAATACTTTTCATGATAACATATTCCTTTCCAACTATGTGACACCGATATTCATCCCAATGACAGTCCACAGTACATGCTGAACACACATGTTTATGTGAATATTTCCCCAAGCTATGCACCACAAACTCAAACTAATATTCCTCATGTCATTGATGTCATGATGTGCCAAAGTTTTATGAATGCAGTTTATGTCCAGTACTATCTTCGACCAAGTCGTTCTGTCTAAATGTTCACTTTCTTTTATCCGCAGTAATAGTTTCATTTTATTTGCCATGCAGACTCACCTTATTTTGATGTTGTAATACTTACTGATGTGTCATGCAACCTATCGTACTTTGCTGTTTTCGTTTTACCTAATAGTTAGTATGGTATCATTCATTGTAGTCGTACTGGATTTGTAATATGTTCCACTTATGTTTCCGGTCTTATGAAATGATCTATTTTCATAATATTTTTATCGTTTAAAATTTTACAGCCTCAATATCATGTTTCATTCTTATGAAATGAAATCTCAAAATAATTATTTTGTTTTTCTAGTAATTGTGAGATGTTAACCATGTTTATGTACCCACCCCAATCCCATGTTCCATTCTTATGAAATGATATCCAGGAAGAATTATTTGTTTCTCATTAATCATTTTTAGAGATTACCTATGTCTATCAACTTCATTTTTATATAGTTATTAATTTTTTAATGAATGACTTAAAATAAACACATCAAATATTTTTTGATATTTAAAAATTCAGTATTTATCATATTTTTCCAATCGTCATGGAGTCTTCAACGCAAGACAACACCGATGTCGACTTATAACAGAGGTCATTTAACGTTTCTTCAGAATACATTATAATACTTTTCCCTATCAATGATCGCATTTTTGTCTTACATCATTACTACAAATGATGATCCGTCAATCGATATGTCCTTCACGACCTTAGAAGCTGTTGAGAATTTTTATTGCGGATACGCAGGTCGTATAGGCTTCTCTGCCTGTAAGAGTACAATCTCTTCCAATGCTCATGGACTAACACGGCGTACGTTAGTATGCTCTAAAGAAGGAAAAAGCAACGCCATCATACCATCGTCGAACACCTTATCCAAAATAAAAAGGACTCCTCGAAATCCTAGAAATAGGTGCAAGGCTAAAATTACATTTTTTGTTCAAGATAACATTTGGCTCGTTCCTATATGGATCACGTCACATAATCACCTACTGGCTACACCTTCGAAAAGGCGCTTTCTTCCCACAAATCGGAAAATCACACCTCACACTAGGAACATTATTCACGATTTGGAAGCTAGTAATATTGCTCCTAGCCAATAGTACTCGTATGACTCAATGCAAGATGGTGGTGTAGAGAATTGTTCATTCATAATGATAGACTATTACAATCTTAGAAGAGATGACTTGAGAAATTTAAAGATTCACGACATAGACTTGCTGTTAGAGAAATTGGAATCATTAAAGGTTGATGATTCCCAATTCTATTGCTCCTATGTCGTGGATGATGAAGGTAAAAATTATTATTAAATTTATTTCTCTTCTTTCGTACCATATCTTCTATTATAACTGTCTGGCGGTACACGAGTGTTTCTTGTGCTCTCTTCAGGGGGGAGTACTGGTGAGACATGCCTGATTACGTCAGTCACTCCCAGCAATGCCCTTCAACAAGGACTAGGGTTCCGTCGCTTTATGCCGGACCCCCGAAGAGTACCACAATACGGAAGAAGTGTCTACGTCAAGTACTCAAGGCAACACCTGGGAATCGCCGACTGGGACTACCAAGTCGCCGATTCCAGGGGTGCATCGCCGACTCCAGACAAGGCACTCGGGTCTGGTAGACCGAAGACCTGACCACAAGGGAGTCGGCGACTCCACCACTGAATCGGCGACTCTCATACCTGAGTCTCCGACTCCCAGCCGTTACTTGGGAGGGCCCACGTCATTATGGCACCCTTAATTGGGCACCATAATGGAGTGGGCCCCACGCTAATGAATGGGGAAACGTCCCCCAGGACCCTATAAAAGGGGTCTTTGGGGGTCCTCTACTCCCAAGTCATTCCCACTTGACCACACCAGAGCAACCAAGGAGCTCGAGTCGCCGACTCCCACACCTGAGTCGCCGACTCCCCTCCACTTCTGCAGGTACATTGACGTAGAGCGCGCGTCATGGACTTCAAAGCCTCCGGCCCTCCTCGCCACCCCGCGAGCCTACTGGTAGCAGATTTCGTGCTTCATCACTGTCTTTTTTAGGTGCACTCAAACATTTCTTTTGGGCCGATTCCACCTCTATTGCCGATTACAAGAAATATGGCGCCACTGTTACTTTTGACACTACATACAATACCAATAGATATAAATTGATATTCGGGATGTTCTGCAGCATCGATAATCATAATTCTTCCATACTATTTGCTTATGGAATTCTGGCAAATGAGGTTGCTGATTCATTTGTATGGCTCTTTGCTGAATTCAAAAAATGTATGGGGCAAACTCCCAAAACAATAATTACTGATCAAGACCCGACAATGAATGTCGCTTTGGCTACCGAATTTTCAGATAAATTCTATAGACTCTGCTCATGGCACATTACTCATAAATTGTGTGACAAGGTCAGTTCCGTTTATAGGAAGAAAGATCAAATGGACAGATTTCATAATTTCTTACATTCTTCGAATACAAATGGAATTTGAGGAGAATTGGGAATCATGGTTACAAGATAATGGAATTGCAGATAATTCGTGGCTTCAGACAATGTTTGGCCTACGTCGAAAGTGGTGTCCTATTTATTTGATTGACTACTTTTTCGCAGGAATGCAGAGCACGCAACGTAGTGAGGGTATGAATTCCTTAGTAAAGTCAAAGGTACATAAATATTCTACCTTGAATTTTTTGGGTGCATTGAAACTGTTTGCAGAAGACAAAGGAATAAACAAGAAGAACTATATCACAAAGATTTAGATGCACCCCCAATGCTGATCACCAATTTAAAAATAGAGGCATCTTTGCTAAATGTATATACATCACATTCCTTCCAACTATATTAACATCAGGTTCAACAAAGTCTTATATACTATATTAAGCCAATTGTAAGTCTACGATACCCTCCATTTTGAACTCATGATTTTATCCTTCACTTTAATAACCCTTAATATTTTTTTATTTCATTTTCTATTTTTGTAGGATCAATCAAATTATCAATCAGTCGGCATATACACATAATTGTTGTCCTCAAGAATTGACATCTCCAAAGGAATTGATCAAACTAAATGTTCTTGTCAAATGTTTTCGTCGAAGAATATACCATGTCGCCATATTATATTTTTGTTTACCTTTATGGTGATTACTCATTTGCCTACTAGCCTTATTTCTGATCGGTGGTTCCAAACGACGAACAAAAAATCTCCGTTGCCAATTTCAAATCCGTCTTTACAGCTGAATCAAATTTTTTCAAGGTGCTCTGAAATATCTGGTCGAAGCGGTGATCTGAAGATCAAACTCATTTCTGCATTGACCGATTGCATTTCCCAATTTCAACAGATAAATGACATTCTGGAGATTGTAAAATCTAATAAGGGATCAATAACCAGATTCGATGATTTAGATAATTCCAAGCCTATTGTATCTAACCCGAAAACAGCGAAAACGAAGGGTAGCGGCAAGAATGTCGGTCGACCTAGTAAAGTTGATCTGAGATTTAAAAGCCATAGGGAGATTATGGTTCCCAAAAAGAGACTTTGCAAAAAGTGTAAGATGCCAGAATATTATGCTACGAAGTGTACTAATATAGTTCAACAATAGTTATTCTTATATTTTTCTCGAACATTATAAATTTTATGTCTTTTTTCTTATTTCTATATGACGTATGCTTCGCATGTCCAACGACGTATGTCATATACTTCAATCGAAGTGCACTGTACTATACAAAAGATGTATGTTATCTTGATTTATGTCTACATTTCAATCATATCTCCAATTTATTTTGAAATACAATTTAAAAGATTCAATATGTGTTTGAAGTATAAAACTATCTCTCCTGATTAAACCAGGCTAGATATGTTATGTTCTCGATGCATGTCTTTATATTGAAGCTCTAATCTTCTGACTGATACTTTTCTTCCAATCCAAAATTATTCCAAGATCTAATGGTTCGACCTCATCAAATATTTCATCAACATACAAATTAATGTCGTGTATCATATATAGACCTCCATCTAATGCCTCATTTGTTTTCTGCGGGTGCGGTCTGCACTCAATATATTTCGCATCGTCCTTAACATCCATAAATTTTTGGAAGAAGTAAGCCAACCATGCGACCTGTTTTATAATATTTAGAATTTCTTATTTCAAGCAATGCAATAGAAGAAATTAAATACGTACCGCATGTCCTGCATTTTCAGAATTTTTCTTTCCTTTGCATTTGTAGTTTGAATCATAATGAAAATAGGTATTCATGGACTTATTCCATGCCAAGAAATGTCAATGCCCATCGCTTTTTAATGTAATGATTATATGGACACCTTCTTCATAAAAATTACCCCGCATTCCACAAATTACAACGTCGTTGAAATTTTTCAACCTTATTTCGTCGACCTCGTAAGGTGATCCCATCTGTAATCGTCTATCCCTGTCATCAAAGAACTACTACGGAAGAATTGTATTTTCGAATATAGTGTCGGATCATTTTGAACCAGCTCTGCATGAATAATCGAGGTGTATATATCTACAATCTTCAGTATATTATGACAAAGTGTTAGTATCATTACAAATTAATAGTCAATAACACTGTTGCTTAATGTCGATGACGTCTTGACCGCGGCATTTTATCAACAGGTTGACCTCCAGTACGAAATTTTTTCCAACAAATCTACAAAAATTTTAGTTATGAAGATATATTTTCAAATTTACAAATTGATGAAAAAATATAATGTCCTCGCGAAGGTTTGTCTATAATTTCTTTCGTTGATTCTGATTTCTTTGTGATTGGTCTCGTTTTCTCGTTTTCTCTTTTTCGACTTTTGTTTCCATTTCTTTCAATTTTTTATCAATAGCCTAAATCATTGCAATTGACATTGATTAATCATGAATACATTATAACATTTAATCAAACAAATTTTATGAGAAACCAAAATTTTACCTCTTCCGCTCTTCTATCTTTCACTCTTCGAATCATTGGCGACATCTGTGGTGGGACGTTTTTTACAGTCGGACTGAAATCTATACGACGTGCAACGTTTTCCACATCATTAGATGCATATTTTTTTCTCAAGGCCATGGTCTCTTCAATTCGATCTACTGTGGCCGCAGCCGATGCCCAGTACTCCGACGATGTCATCTGTGGACTAGGTTGTTTTACCCTCATTCTTCTTACAGTATCGGCCAAATCAGGAAATGCTTCACTCATTGTTTTTTTGTGATACTCTTTCTTTAATTGCATTTCATTGTAGTATATTCCGTCGGGCATTGAGACACTCATCTTTGTGTAACGATTATCTTTCAAGTATTGATTGTACAGTTCGTCGTCGTCTCTAATGTTAATGATCAAATTTATTTCCAAATAAACATGTTTGGGTGGGCCACAAATTTCTTTTCGTGTCACGTGTATCGGAGTACTAACTACCTGACTACTAGGACTTATGATTAAATCGAAATTTGGCGGTAATATTGATAAGTCTTGTTGCTGTTATCAAGGGACATCACCTCCAAATTACTCTTAACCTCCTCCACATTGAGTTCACTTAACTTATCACAAGCTAAATTCATTAAATCCTCTAAGTTTTTTTCTATAGTCATAGGGCTTCCGATACTTTCAGATCTAGAGCAGGACGCCCCGGAGCTACCATATTCTACTAATGATAGAGAGCCATGGTCTATACATTCAGTAGATGAAGATATGTTAATAATTTCGAACGATGAATCTATCTTGGCTTTTCCCTTCTTTTTGATGTTCTCGTTCATGTCGACTTCTTCCCAATCATCTACTTTAATTTTCATAATAAGTATCTGCTAACAATTATTATACTAATTTAATACATGAAAACTAACCTTCGTTATATGGTTCAAATCCATCTTCTTCTGGATCAGCAGACTGTTTAGGAAAAAATGATATTCATAATTTGATAATAATATTTTACATTTTTTGTATTAATAAAATTCTACCTTGACGATGCAATTCCAGAAGGGTCTATGTCTTTTGAACTCTGATAGTGTAGGTTAATATAGTTGCTTAAATTCCTATTATTCACAAATTTGAAAATATTACAAGCATTTACCTCTCGTACACTTATACGAATGAAATCATGAACAAAATTTAATAGAAATATTTTGAACCCTTGAGGACCAAGAGTAGCCCTCTAGGACCAATATTAGCTCTCAATGACCTATATTAGCTGTCGAGGATATGTGTACATGTTATAATAGTAGAGAATATTATCACATAGAAACGTTTAGAATTAGAATATTACAGACTATTTTGTTCTACAATAGATTTTGCAGTTACATAACGTAGAGTTACAGAGTATTGTACGAAATAAAATACAAATTCTACGAAAATCAATACATAATCAATGACAAATATCTAATGACCCGTAACCTTAGTTGAAGCATTGTCCACATTGTAGGAGAGAGTTTCCATTGTCACCTACATTAACACGGCAAAATAGTATTTTATATTTTATATTGTATTTTATATTTCGTATAACTTATACATTGAACAATACCTCAGTGTTGGCTAGAAATTCTATTGTGCGGGCCCTTCTCTTCGAACATCCTTCATATCTTTGGAATATGGTTGAATTTCTCGACGAAGAAGGTCTGAATAGTGGCGTATGCTCCCATAGGAATACCTATCATACAATAGTTTAATTAAACCAATACATACGACAATCATACTAACAAATCATTCATACTTACATTCATTACTAAGGCACATCCGTAGACATATTCTGTTACTCGACCACCAATTCTTTCACGACGGCGTACTGAATTGGATGCCTTCTCCAACTTCGTGAAAATCTGATTGAATATTAGGCCCGGCCAGCAAAATTTTGGAATATATTCCAATTTTTCTAGATAATGGAATAATTTTAGGGGGAAGACTGTTCTTGTGGTTGGAATCAGAAAACTCGAGAACAGCATACAAAACCACAAGTGACAACAATCTTCTATGTAGTCTGGTTCCTGAGAATTCTCCCGTACTGTTTTCTTAAAGACCTCCTTTATCATTGAACTGTAAAATATTTGAGGTTAAAATAACTATGAAAAGATCAAATATGTAATTATGTTTCTTACTTTGTTACTTGCGTGTCGTTGAAATATTTTTCCCAAAATTGTGTCCAGTAATTAATTTCGTCCTCCTTATCGATATTTATGGAAGCTCTTGAAAAAGGAAGACCCAAGATGTGTCCTACATCACGAACGGTCATTTCTAACACCTTATCCTTCACTGCAAATTTGTGGCCACCGATGTATCTTCCAACCAAGTCGTCTAGATGAAACGGATTCACGATGACCTCGACATCGTTGAGGAAGTGACCAAATCCTAGACTCCTTATACAAGCGAAGAATTCTTCGGGAAGTAGATTCTTCACCAATAAATATGCGTTCATGAAACCGGAATAGCAACATCTATTTTGTATGAGGTAGTGACCTGTAACCAAACATTTTTTTAATTTCGAAGTTCTGTTTCATGCAACTAAAATGCGGTAGATAATGAACTATTCCTAGACGTACTGTTTTTTGCTCCCCTGACGTACGATTTGGGGAACTCAGCTATAGGCAGGTCATCAATTTCCATGTCTTCCATCGCCTTCTTATTCTTCTTCTTCTCAACTGCATTAAATAATCAATTAATTAATCTATGATTTTCTAATAGGAATTTTAAAATAAAATTACCATTTGGACTATCGTTAGCCTTTCTTTTCAGATCCTTTTTTGGCAGAAATTGACATAGGGGCATGTCGTCTGGTAGTTCATCCATCATTTGATCCATCTCCATATCCTGAATGTAATCCTCGTCCGAATCACCTTCACCTACATGGATATGCTGTGATTCTTTTTCTGCTTCCGAACATTCATATTCAATCATAGGAGATTTACCCTTGCCCTTAAGTTTTTTTTCAATAATGACTTTACGTGAAACCACCTTACGTTGCTTTGAAGAACTTCCAGACACTATTTTGGGCTTCCTACTCATTTTATCTGCATCTGAAAAAAATATTTTCCCAGAACGTAGTGTTCTGATAAAAACAGATTTGTCGGACGAGGATAGTTTTTTCTGGTTTTCCACACACTTTACAATACTACAATCTACTTCTTCGTTGGACGATGACGATATTAGAGATAATGATCCTAGGGCACTGAAAGGGTTAGACTTATCAACGTTCAAGTGGGGTTCATCATGTTCCTTATCATTCTTCTCCGCTTCAACAATTATGTTGGGCGACAAATCATCACCATGAGGCTTTATGTTATTACCCTCATCCAGGGCTACATTATAGTCGGGCGACTTTTCCTTGTTATACTCATCTGCAGGATGGGGACTCAAAGAGTTCAGATCAATAGCTGTATCTTTTCCATCCGAACTCTTTTCATCGACACAATCTTTGTTGGCCACTTTTCAGCATCAGTACAATTCCTCATATAGGGTATTAACCTCATATCCTCAGGCTCATTTATGGAATTTAATTGCTCAGTGATACCCTCGCATATATTCTTAATTCTCTCATGTAAAAATATTTTCTTAGAAGAATCTCCTACCTTACTACCTTCCTTAGGCACATAATCATTTTGTTCTAGTCTCTCCTTACCAATTGAACCTCCCATGTTTAAAAGTAACTAATCGATCACCTGAAAAAAGACAACAATTCATTGCTATACATCTATATAAATTATAAATTGGAAAACTTTACAACAGAGTAAGTCACCTAACCTAATTTTATTTCTTTCAAAACAGAAAAAAATAATCCCATTAAGAAAAATAGGAAAAACAGAGTACATCAACTCAACATTACAATAATCCCATCAATAATCCCTATTACAAAATAAAACTCGATCAATATTAAATTAACCCCAATAAGAAAAACAGGATTATCACATTTAGGGATGTCGATCTATATTAGCACCTTATACAGAGTATATCATTAACCCCAATAAGAAAAACAGGAAAAATCATATATCTAAGAGTACCAATAATCCCATTATAAAATACATGTCGATCAATATCCCATTACAAAATTGACGTGAACCTAACACATTTTGATTACCAAATTCTGACTAACCACATTCTGATTTACCACATTCAGCAGTGAAACATCGATTAAATTCATTGAAAAGTAATAAAATCCCATCAAAAAAATCCCACAGTATTGTTTACCACTTCATTATCATTGATCCCACAGTAACCCTCACTAGACGATTAATCCCACATAAATCCTTCACTAAATGATTAATCCATCATAAACTATAATATAACTTTATCATCATTAATTCCAAAAAGATAAAATAATGCACAGATTTCTTCAGATCATCAACAGAGTTTGAGAGAAAACATAAGAACATACACCTCGTACTAAAAAATGCATAGAGTACTTTGCACCTCGTACTAAAAGAAATGGAGGAAATGGAAGAAGATGGATTGATCCCAGAACATCCCGACAGTACCAACAAAATGAAAGCCAACAAAAGAGAAACCTTTACCGGAGATCGGAGGCGGCAGTGTCAACTTTGCGTTTAGTCGGAGGCGACAGTCAAGAAGCGACGTATGCTGGGAATCACAGTTCTTCCTTTTCTCCTCCAACGACGGTGCCAAGAACTCAACTTGAAGAAATCGAAGGGAAATGGGAAAATAAAAGAAACCCTAGACTTCTATTCACATCAACAGACGCTCCGATCCCCTGAAAATTAAAACTTCCCTGACGTGAATCAGTCACTGATTTGACAGTACGACCATCCTATATTCCTAGTGAAGCAGCTAGTGAACAGTTACAAAAAAACCATACGACATGCTATTACCCAACGGCTACTAATTAATCATGTTACAATAACTACCATTAAACATTGGACGGCCTATATTACATCAAGCGAACCGACGGCCAGGATGCGTACGTCGCATTTAGCACATTTAAGGATGTCGCATGTGATGTTTGCCCACGGTAAATATATAATCAAACACCCCCATAAAATATAGCATTTTGCCGCATTGCAGATTATTATTAATCATAAGAGAATACGAAATCATTATAGATGATTTCGTATTTTAAAAACTAACCTCTCCCTCAGAAGATAGATGTGTAGCATCTGCATTGTTTTTAACGATGTGATCATTTTCCACTTCTTCTTCTGTAATAGAACTTATGGCATTTTTCTGTGGAATAAAAAAAAATCAACAAATAAAACAGTCAGCCATTTCAAAAGATGCATAAAATAAAGGCATCTGATAAGGAATTTCAGAAGATAGATGTGTAGCATCTGCATTTTTTTTAACGATGTGATCATTTTTCACTTCTTCGTCTGTAATAGAACTAATGGCATTTTTCTGTGGAATAAAAAAAAATCAACAAATAAAACAGTCAGCCCTTTCAAAAGATGCATAAAATAAAGGCATCTGATAAGGAATTTCATAAGATAGATGTGTAGCATCTGCATTTTTTTTTAACGATGTGATCATTTTCCACTTCTTCGTCTGTAATAGAACTTATGGCATTTTTCTGTGGAATAAAAAAAAATCAACAAATAAAAAAGTCAGCCATTTCAAAAGATGCATAAAATAAAGGCATCTGATAAGGAATTTCAGAAAGTATTTTTAGCAACAAATGAAATATATAATTTGTCTCCTCTTCATCAGAAATCTATCAGAGAAGAACCCACATGGACATATGTTTCTTATATATATTGAAAATTATAAAATACTACTAAAAGCAGTACAGTATTAAAAAAGCTTCATGTCTTCTTATATTAGTATATAATTAGAAAGAAACTACAAATAATGACAGACCGTCTTATTATCATCATTTAAACGATAATAAAAAGGATATGTTATGAACTAGATGGCTAGAATTTAAGGATCCAGTACAATTATTTGAAATAACCTAGTGCTGCCATATTTGATTAATCCATTAAACAAAGTAAAAAAGAAGTTAATTATAAAATAAAAGATAAAACTAAAACAGTAACAAATCAAAGTAAATTCCCAACGCAGCAATTGTAGACTTTTGAAAAGCATTATTTGCAACTAAAAAAAATATATTATAACTTTATATATTAAGCATGAAAAGATGGTATGATCTACCACTTCTACTTACTGAAGAAATTGAAGATTGGTATAATTTTTTTTGAAACAACAAGTCTGCTGGTGTATACCAGATCATCCAAGGGCTCTAAGGCACCATGATCTGTCAGTTCGGGTTGTTTCAATTTTAGTTTAACGATATACCCTCATATCATTGGTGCTTTCAAAAAAATTGAACTCTTAATTTCAGGATGCCACCTACTACAACAGATCTATCTACTAATCCTGATTTCGTAAGGTTGCAATCACTACAAATATCTCAAATTAAAGACATGTGTGCGTTTAGAACAACAGACAATAACAATATTCTAGAATTAAGCAAGCAAATTGCTGAAGTTTGTATTGCGATTAAAGAAAAACCACCTGATAAAGTGACAAAAGAGCAAGACACAAAAGAAATCAGCCCAAACAGAATTAATAATCATCATTTCCACTAGTCTATGGTAGATCTAGACAGACCAGCCTATGCTAGCAGTATTCTCGACAATGATGCATATACTCCAGCCAAACACATCAAAGTCAATATGCCTATGTTTGATGGGAAAGACGCAGAAAGATGGCTATTTTCTGTGAGGAGGAATTTCATTTTTAATAAAATACCAGAGGATCAAAAATTCTTAATTGTATCCTTTCATCTTGATGGTATTGCAAAAAAATAGTTTGCTTGGCTAGAAGCAAGCAATATGTTATCAACTTGGAAAAATTTTGTGGATGCGGTCATAAGAAAATTCACCACTTGGCACTATAAGCTACCCGGTGGTAAATTAAGCAAACTTTGCCAAGAAGGCACTGTGGCTGAGTATCAAGCCATGTTTGAAGAACTGTGTACCAGATTATTGGGACTGCCAGAATATTTCATTCTGGAGATGTGTATTTCAGGTCTTAAAGAAGATATCCAAACTGAAGTTTTAAGGGATAAACCAACTGACATCCATGAAGCTTTTGAGCTGTCCTTGATGGTTGAATCCAGAAAACCAGGCTTTAAGGGATTAAATTACAAGTCATATACTCCCAAAAATCCTAAAGTGGTGCCATTCTATCCCAAAAGTGATCCTACTGACTCTACTGTAAAAGAATCCCCTACACAAGCACCAGTATTTAAAAGGCTAACTCCAGCTGAAAGAAAAGAGAAGACAGCAAAGGGATTGTGCTTTAATTGTGATGATAAATTCATCCCAGGCCAGGCCACAAATGCAAGGGAAGAATATTTAGAATGTCTGCTGATCAACAATGCTTTTGGGAAATTGAGCACCAAAAGGAGGTTGAAGAATCTGAGGAAGAACAGAACCAAGTCATTCAGGGGGACCAAACTGAAATTAGTCTATGCGCATTTGAAGGACACATCAATTCAAACACAATTAGGCTGGATTGGTTCATTAAGTGCCAATGCATAAATGTATTGGTGGATACAGGCTCCACACATAATTTTATACAGGTTGAAGTAGCTAAGGCATTAAAATTAATAATACATGTAATAGTGCCTTTCAAGGTCTCTACGGGGAGTGGTGAAAAGCTTGTATGTGACAGAGTTTGCAAAGATGTGGAAATCAAAATCTAGGACACAACAGTGAAAATAGATATATTTTTATTGCCTATGGCTGGATCCAATATGGTAATTGGAATCCAGGGCTTAAAGGCTCTAGGACCAGTCACTTTTGACTTTGTCAAGCTATGGATGAAGTTTGAGAGAAATAAACAGATTATTACATGGTATGGCTGCCCATGGATCTCAGAGGATCCATTATCATCAGCTCAATTGAATTTCTTGGTTGCATCTAGCCAAGAAGCCTATCTATGCTATATGAAGAAGGTAGGTAATAATTCAGAAATACTTGTTTTAAATTCCAGCAACAAGGATGTAACAGAAATAGTGCAAGAATATTCAGATATCTTTGAATCACCTGAAGACCTTCCTCCCCAAAGGGACAGAGACCATTACATTCACCTAGAACCAAACTCAAATCCCGTGAATGTAAGACCCTACAGATATCCACAGTTCCAAAAGTCTGAAATTGAAAAATTAATTTCTGAAATGATGAACAAAGAAATCATTAAAACAAGCACTAGTCCTTATTCATCTCCAGTGCTGTTAGTAAAAAAAAAGATGGTAGGTACAAATTATGTGTTGATTATAAGGCACTCAATGCCTTAACTATCAAGGACAAGTTCCCAATCCCAACTGTTGATGAGCTGTTTGGAGAACTAAAGGGGTCAAAAATATTCTCCAAATTAGATCTAAGGTCTGGATTTCATCAGATCAGGGTACACCCCCCCCCCCCCCACACACACTGAAAGAACTGCTTTTAGAATCCACCAGGGTCACTTTGAATTTTTATTGATGCCATTTGGGCTCACCAATGCTCCTGCAACTTTTCAGTCAGTGATGAATTTTATTTTGTTAAGTACTTGAGGAAATTCGTTATAATATTTTTTGATGATATACATGTATACAACCCATCTTTACAGGAGCATCTGGAGCACCTAAATACAGTATTTGATACACTAAGAAAGAATAAATTGCTGGCTAAATTATTAAAGTGTTCTTTTGGGCAGAGTTCAATAGGTTTTCTAGGCCATATAATCAAATCTGATGGGGTCCATCCAGATCCAGAAAAAATTACAGCCATGTTGGAGTGGTCAGTTTCTAAGAATTTGAAAATCCTGAGAGGATTCCTTGGGCTAACGGGATACTACAAAAGATTTATTAAAGGCTATGCAGAGATAGCTTCCCCAATAACTGACCTTCTAAAAAAAGACTGCTTTAGGTGGGGTAAGTTAGCACAAGGAAATTTTGAAAAATTAAAATTGTTTCACTATAAAAAATCAGCGTATTTCTGGCGGCCACCTCCTGGCCGCCGGTAGATATAGGACCGGCGGCCAGGCCGTCGGAAAATAATACTTGTCCGTCGGTATAATTTCCCCGCGTAAATGTGAGAAATGAGCTGGCGGTCAGGCCGCCGGGATCTTTTTTTTGTTAAGTTTCCGGCGGCCAGCTCAAATTTTCCCCGCGTAAATGTGAGAAATGAGCTGGCAGCTAGGCCGCCGGGATCTTTTTTTTGATAAGTTTCCGACGGCTTGGCCGCCAGTTCAAATTTTCCCCGCGTAAATGAGAGAAATGAGTTGGCGGCCACGCCACGGGGACTTTATTTTAAATTATAAAAATTAACAAAATTAACAATTTAATAAAAATAAGTTTATATAGATAGTGTTATGGTTATAAGAAGTTCGATTATAATCGTAGAGATAAATAGTGTTAATTAGTGATATATATTAGGGCTTTTTTATAAATTAAGTTGATTTTAAATAGAAAAATTTAATTTACAAAAACTATAAATTAAAGTTATTTTAGATATTTTAAATTTTAAAGTTATATATTAAATTTGAAGAAGTTATTTTAATTTTTGAAGTTATAAATTCAATTATAAATGTTTATTTATATAAATTATAAATACCAAAAAGTTAAAAATTAACAACTAGTGATTTTTTTAAAATTATAAAAAATATCAATTCCTAATATTAACTTTAGTAGGTTAGTCTAATTTAATAAATTTTAAATTCAAAAATTCAATTTGATAAAACTTATAAAATAACATTATTTTAAATTATAAAAATTAACAAAATTAATAAAATTAATAAAAATTAAATAAATTAACTTATTTTACCATTCTAAAAAATAATTTAAATGGAAAATGTTTGAATTAATGTTTATATAATTAGCTTTTATTATTAAAATGAAATAATTATATCACTATATTACATAATATTATAAAGTTGATCTTAAACTCTATAAATATAAAATACCCATTTAAAATATTAATATATAACCCAAAAAATAAAAGAATGTAAAATACCCAAATTATTCCCAAAATAAACCCAACCAAACCCCAAACCCCTAAATTAAACCCAACACAAAATCTCCAATCCTCCCTATCGTGTATTCTTCTTTCTCCAACCTAAACCCTCCAACGGCGGTGACTTCCGACGAGTTCAAGAGGAGACCCGAAGAGATCCGACAGACCAGGTGAGTTCTTTTCTGTTCTTGATGAAAAATCGATTCTCCATATTTCTTGCTCTTCTATTTCTAGGGTATTTGGTACGAGCAAAGTTCTTGAGATGTGGGATGACGTTTGGTATGAGCAGGGTTCTCTTGAGATGTGAGATGTTGCCTGTTTGGACATTGCTCCGGTGCCTGAAGGGAGACAAATCTCGTTTTCTAGTTGTAGATTCATACGATAATACAATCAGGATACTTTCATTAGACCCTGATGATTGTATGCAGATATTGAGTGTCGATTGTAGATATTGAGTGTTGATTGTATGAAGATATTAGTAGTGATGATTGTATGCAGATCTCGTTTTCATTAGACCCTCCTCCTACTTGAAGTACAGGTGTCGATTGGAGGAGAGGATGGTGCTGATCACCCTACAAGTGTGTTTCATAATGCTGGGTTGCAGAATTAATGGTGTTCTTCTCAGGACAGTTGTAGATATGGTCACTGGTCAACTGACGGATACTAGGTCCAGATTTTTGGGTTTAAGGCCACCTAAACTATTTTCTGTTATGGTTAGAGGTAGACGGACAATGATTTGTTCGTCAATGGCAGTTTATGGAGAAGAATTAAAGATTTTTACAAGACAATTCATACTTCTTCCCAAGTGGAAATCTTTAGTCATTATTGAAAATTTAATATTAATTATGTTGGACTTTATGTTGGAAATGAAAATTGGATGATCTGGAATTTATAAAATGGATCTTAGAATATGTTATAAACTTTCTCCAGCTTCATTAGACCCTCCATTTCTGAGAAACAACACTCTCTGGACTCCGGTGGTCATCTTTATTTTCTGAGTATGGGGTTTATCCATTCCAACTGAAGAAAACCCAAGAAAGCCCTAAGTTTTTCAGAACATCCTTTTAGGCTGAGGGCCTGTTAAAAAACTGTAATTTGGGTATAAAAGAATTTGGATGTTAAAAAATTTAGTTTATACGTATTTTGTAAATATTATAATTGCTTATGTAGGTTTATTGGTATTTGATTACATATATGATATATCTGATCACAAATATATCTGATTACTCCAGTCCGACAACTTCCAGTTCGGCAACTCCAGTCCTTTGGTAACACTCTAGTCCGGCAACTTCCTGGTAAGAGTCCTTTGGTATGATTTTAAATTTTCAGATAATGCCCCATACATCTTGTTTATTATTGTTGGTGTGTGGGTTCGCCGGAATAAGCTCACCGTCCAACCTAGTACAAGTGTCGCTCTCTAAGAATTATCAACCCCCTCCCCTGTTGGACCAGGGGAGGTATTTATAGCCTTCACTCGCTGTCCTTGGGCCTTGTGGGCTCGTACGTCGGGCCCGTCCGTTCGTCTGGGCCGTCGACCGGGCCGGTTCGGTCCATGGGCCGCGGTCCGCGGTTCATGGTACCAACAGTACTCCCCCCTTTCTCGGCGGGCCGGGGCCCGGGGCCGTCCGCCCCCATCTCGCCCCCACCCACCTTCGAAGGTTTCGAATTCCTTGGTAAATGTCGACGTCTATCCCCCTTCTGGGAATGTCGATCAGAATAATGCGGGAATGTCGATCCTGACCTTCTATTTTGAAGGTTTCGAATTCCTTGCTAAATGTCGATGCCTTTGTCCTGAAATGTCGATGTCATCTGGTCGGATTTTAGGGTTTTTCTCGGACCGGGTTGTCTTGGGCCTGCCGGACCCGTGGGCTTTCCGGCCCAACGGGCGAACCCGGATGAACAGTGCCCGCGACGGTTCGTCTTCGACTTTGCCCTATAAATAGCTGAGGGGGGTTCATTTGCTTCCCACCTACTTCCTTCGCTCCGAGTGATCGACTTTCTTCGCATCGACTTCTGGTTTCTTCGCTTCGACTTCCAGCGCGCGTAAGGCTTCGACTTGAGCCTTGGAAGTGCAACTTTCTGGGGTCTGACTTTTCTCGTCGGACTCTTCTGAGGTTGCACTGGGTTCGACTTCCTTGGGGTCCGACTTTTCTGAAAGTCGGTCCTTTTTCGAAGTTGTTCCCCTTTGGACTGTGGTCCGACTTTGTGAAGTTTGACGCCCTGTCATCGACTTTCCAAAGTTGGATCCATTTTTACTGGGATCGACTTCCATGGGTTTAGCCTTTGCTTTCCCGAAGTGATTCCCTTCGTTCGACTTCCTGGAATCCGACTTTTGTTGTCGTCTTTCTTGGGTCGGATTTGCTGGGATCGACTTCCTGAGACCCTTGTCTTCTGAAGGTCGACTTCCCTGGGATCGACTTATGAGGTCGACTTCCCTTGTATTAGTTTGATTCCATGAAGTCTGGATCGACTTTTTCTTGGGATCGACTTTTGCAAACTTAACATAATTAAGTTAACTGTTATGTTCTTCGTGCAGGTTGTTGTTATGTCTTCTGACAAAAATACACAGAAAGACCTTCCTCCTAACGAGGATCGGGCTATTATTGTTAGCCCTCAGGTTCAGACTGCTCCTGTCGTGGTCGAGCCTAGAATTGAGTCGCCTTCCTCCTCTCCTGTTGGAAGTAAGCGAAAAACTCTTTCTACTCGTCGTACGCGCAAGTCTGTACCTAGTAAGTTATTATTTTTTCTTTTGTAACTTACCTTTTATTTGTTTTTGTTTGTAGGTTCTTCCCATTCTTCTTCCACAAGTTCGAGTTCTAGTTCGGGGTCTTCTACATCCAGCTCGGGGAGTTCGGGTTCTTCCTCCTGCAGCTCCTCTTCTCCTGAGCGGGATGTAGAAGTTGGAGGCACTCCTCCTTCTACCACTAGGACTCCTCCTCCAACTGCCATCATTTTGACTTCTATTCCTTAGGAGGTTCCTGTTGTCGAGGAGCCATCCCTGGCTACAGACGGTTCTGCTCAATTTCCTCCCGAAGTCTGTAGTCAGAATATTCATATTCTAGAGGACTCTCCTTTAGGTTACCCTCCTGAGACGGAGGAGAAGTACCCCTTTCCTTCTCCTCTTGAGGAGAAAAGCGCCCCATCCTTCTATCGGGAGATGGATGGCTCTTGGCGCCAGTGGTCCGTTCTTATTCGCAACGGTTTCCATGTTGTCCCTATCCTCGACCGGGGCGAGTACGGGACTGGTTATGGTTCTTTCTGTGCAGTCTCCCTGACCGATATTCCGGGCTACCCACTCTCCTCCAACGCGGGTAGATGCTCTAACACCCTTTCTCTAGATGTCGCCCAAAGAATTTTGAGGGGGTTAGAGCTTAGAGAGAGAGTGTACTGGGCCTACCCTTCTGAGAATACCGGTGATGTGCCCCCCTATTTCATGTTGGCACTTCACCAAATCTATTTCACTAACTTTCCGATCCTTCCGATCCTTTCCCTAGTTAGTGAAATCCTTTTGTATTCTGGGTTGTGTATTTCTCAGATGGGTGCCGCCTTTTTCTTTTATGTCAGAGGCTTTATGAATGTTCTTAGGGATGCTGGCATCATTCCAACTGCTCGGTTGACGTAGACACGTGCTCCGCACCGTGGAAGCCTTTCCGGGGGTCCGGCATATAGCGACGGAACCCTATTCCTTGTCGAAGGGCGTTGCTGGGAGTGACTGACGTGTTCAGGCATGTCTCACCAGTACTCCCCCCTGAAGAGAGCATGGCAAAACACCCGTGTAGCCTCAGTCTCCCCCCCCCCGAGCAAGGTGATCCGCATCAAGGCCAAAGCGACAAGATGGGATCGAGTCAATGTGGTCACAGCGACACAATGACTCCGTTACCCATGCACTATCAGATGGGTTGATCCACTATTAGAATCTAGTTCCAGGCTAATAGAACTACGTGTTTATAGTCCGACTCTGATCAGGAGCGACTCTTTCTGTGTTATCATCAAGGCCGAAGCGACAAGAGGAAGGGAGATTATTAAGGCCAAAGCGACAAAATAACTCCCATCCATTAAGGCCAAAGCGACAAAATGGAGCGACTCACTATGAGAGTCTGATTCTGGCCCAAGCGATAGAATGCGTTGATCCTGGCCAAAGTGACAGGATCTAATTCACTATCAGAACCAATGTTTATAGTCCACCCTGATCAAGAGCGACTTTATGTCCGCAACGACGGTTACCCCACTAAGGCCAAAGCGACAAAGTGGGTCGAGATCATTAAGGCCAAAGCGACAAAATGATCTCCAAGTCTATCAAGGCCAAAGCGACAAGATAGTAGAATTATTGAGGCCAAAGCGACAAAATAATTCTTGGTCCATTGAGGCCATAGCGACAATATGAACCGACTCGTTTAGAGTCTGAGTCTGGCCGAAGCGACAGAATGCGTGGATCCTGGCCAAAGCGACAGGATCGTTCCTGCAAAACAAAAATAACCTGCAAAACAACTGTATCAGTCTAAAGGATATATTTATTGACTTACTGACCTTGTCGTGTGGGGCTGCTCCTCGTGCCGCTCCTTCCTATGCTCAATAAATCCTCTATTGATCTGGCCGAAGCGACAGATCTATCGTGCTCATGGTTTGACATCTTCTGGCCAAAGCGACAGAAGTGTCAGAAAGAGTTTGTGATACTCCCCCCCGAGTTTGACGACTTCTGGCCGAAGCGACAGAAGTGTCAGGAAGAGCTTGGGATTCTCCCCCCTTGAGATCATTAAGGCCGAAGCGTCAAAATGACCTCTGGTCTACTAAGGCCGAAGCGACAAAGCAGACCGACTCACTATCAGAGTCTGATTCTGACCAGAGCTACAGATCCACTATCAGGATCTGATACTCGTCTTGGATACAGAACCTGTTGATTCACTATTAGAATCTGACTCCTGTCGGGGCTACGAATTCACTATTAGAATCCGATCCTAACCCGGACTACGGAATCTAACCTGCAAAAAAGGAAAACACTCTGCAAAACAACTAGATTAGTCCATAAACGCATATATTAATTATTGAACTTACCGTGAGATTTACCTCTCGTGAAGCCCCTCCTTTGCTCAATAAATCCTTGGTGAATCTGGCCAAAGCGACAAATTTCACCATGCTCAAACTTTTCGACGACTTCTGGCCGAAGCGACAGAAGTGTTGGGAGAGTGTGTGATACTCCCCCCTAGAATTTTGACGACTTCTGGCCGAAGCGACAGAAGTGTCGGAGGGAGCTTGTGATACTCCCTCTTGTGATGTTTTGATATTTTTGTAATATTTTTGGAACTTATTTTAACCAATTATTTTGCTTTCATAATTAATTGTTTATTTAATTTATTTTTTGAATTGTAACTAAGACCCGAAACTAGATTCACAAGTCGTAATTTAGCCACTCTGGACGTAAATTAGAC
>LFYR01001092.1:0-20882 GCA_001185155.1 Zostera marina | reverse complement strand
ATGGGTGGGGCGTCGCTCCCGGGTCTCCCGTCCGGGGGGGGCGGACGGCCCATACATGGGGTCTCCTCCTCCGCCCCCGTCCGACTCCAGGGTGTGGGTGGTCACCGTGAGCTGGTGTACCTGCTCCTGTAGCTGACGCTGGCTCTCCTGTAGGGTGGATATCAGTTCCACAAGCTGCATCCTTTCCCGCTTGCTCTCTCTTTCCGCGCGCTCTTTCTCCTCCGCGCGCTCCCTTCGTCGGAGCCTCTCGTGCTCCCTTTCCCTTCTCTCCCGGGACCGCGACCGGGACCGCGTTCTCCTGACCCTAGGCGGGGACGCTGGTTCACTGCGCCGACGCCTTTTGGGTGACTCCCACCCGTACCTGATCTCCTCGAGCTCCATACGTAGCCTCTCCTCCTCGGCGCCCCATTCCTCATTGGCCGTTACCTCCTCCGAATACCGGTCGCGGGAGTGGTGTCGCGCCGGCTGGTACTCCACTGCTGCCCGCTCGGGTCGCTTTGAGGACTCCCCCACTTGGTATTCGCTCCTCGTCATCCTCCTCTTCTCCGGCTGTCGTGCGTTCGGTTCACGTCAGGTTCACCACTATTGGTGTGTGGGTTCGCCGGAATAAGCTCACCGTCCAACCTAGTACAAGTGTCTCTCTCTAAGAATTATCAACCCCCTCCCCTGTTGGACCAGGGGAGGTATTTATAGCCTTCACTCGCTGTCCTTGGGCCTTGTGGGCTCGTACGTCGGGCCCGTCCGTTCGTCCGGGCCGCCGACCGGGCCGGTTCGGTCCATGGGCCGCGGTCCGCGGTCCATGGTACCAACAATTATATTCACGGGCACTGTCATGGGTTGAGTATGAACACTATGATCAGAAATTTGATCCTTAGTTAATAGAGATGGATGATGATTATCGGGATATGATTTTAAATTAGTGTCTATCTGTATGCATGTATGTTTTTTCCGACTCGCCATCTTCCACTCTCCATCATTAATTAAATTAGCTCTTTTAGAGGAAGTTGGCGATGATGATTTATTTTTCGACCGAGCTGTTTTGGTTTAGTTTTTTTTTTTAAACATTTAAATATCTTTTTCAATTGATTTTGAGTTGATTAGTATGCTTTGGTTTAGTTTGGTTTAAATTTGTTTTGATTTAGAGTTAATGGTAGCCAATAGATAGATTGGCTTATAGATAAGATCTGATTTTAAATATAATTAATTAATCGATTTTTAATTATTTTAATAAATAGTCATTTATTTTGTTTAATTAGGATTTGTTCAAGTATGCTATAACTAAACATATTAGAAAAAGCACAAAGAGTAGTCGCACAATAGGAACAACTGGTTCGTCATTAAGCAAACAAACAACACATCGTATGAATGTCGACAGTACATCGTATGAAAAAGGAAAAACATCTATAACCGATAATGTAAGCATTTAATCAATTTATATATTTTCGTTTTATTTTATTTAGAAATAAAATAGTGATATTTTCATTATATTTAAATTTTTCATTTATAGGTTGATGATAGATATAGTGGAGAATGATATGGCTCGTCAAATGGAATTTTTCAAACAATATACTAGCGCTCTTCAAGCTCAAAATTCGAACATGCACATACCGGATTTTCCATCATATAGAGCGTCGACGTCACGACCACCAGTGCAGCAAACTCCTCATCAACAAATGATTGAACCAGAGGAGCTAGCAGACTCGTGGACAATCAATCAATATTTTCTCAAGAAATATTGAGTTATCAAACTCAAAGTTAATATTTAAAAACGCTTGTTCAAAAAAGAAAAAGGACAATTAACAAAATAGAGATTAGGATAGTTAGCGACTTAAGTCATCAAAAAAAATTTATTTTGTTTTGTCGCAACTTATTTTAAATATTATCGACTATTTCAATTTCAATTTCAATTAAAATTTCATATTCAATTTCAAATTTTTTTATTTTCATTTAATATAATTTCTAATAAATAATAAATTAATTAATTACAAAAAAAAATTTAAATAAATAATTAATAGGTCCCGGAGCCGCCAGAAATTTAAATTTAAACCAGCATTTCACTGACGGCCAGGCCGCTGGCTATTCCGATTACAAAACATATTGCCGGCGGCCTGGTCGTTAGGAAATTACCAAGCTGGCGACATTAGTTCTGGCGATGACATACCGGCGGCCTAGCCGCCAGAAATACGTTGGTTTTTTATAGTGGCTATGGTTTCAGTTTCAGTTCTAAAATTTCCAGATTTCAGTACAGTTTACTATTGAAATGTTAACTAATGCATGAAAAAGTAGTGTTGGGGTAGTCTTGATCCAAGAACACCATCCTATCTCATTCTTTAGTAGGAAAATTTCAGGAAGAATGAGTTCTGCAGCTATATATATCAAGGAGATATATGCCATCACCCAAGCAGTGGCTAAATGGAGACACTATCTATTTGGGTTTCATTTCTTAATTAAAACTGACCACAAGAGCCTCAAAAATCTCCTAACTCAAGTTATACAAATTCCTGAGCAGCAAGTGTTTCTTGTTAAATTGCTGGGATATGATTTTGCCATCTTATACAAGCCCGACAAAAAGAACATAGTGGCTGATGTACTATCCAGATTATTTGAAGAAGAGGAAGAAGAAATTATATTCCAAAGTGGCTCTGAAGGCTCACCCGGATCACTATTATCATTTTCTGTTTCAGTAAACACCCTACTAGAAGAACTAAAAGAAGAGAACAGGAAAGATTCAAAAGTTCAAGAATTGATGCAGAAAACCATGGAGGAGGGGTCTGATTTTAATGGGTTTCAAATTAATGGGGGAAGTCTACTATACAAAGGAAGGTATTACCTCAAGGAAGATTCTAGCCTCATACCTAAGATATTATGGGAATTCCATAATTCATTAATGGGAGGGCATGCTGGTGTTCTCAAAACAAGAAAAAGTATTTCTAAATTATTTTATTGGGCTAAGATGGGAGTTTCAATCGTAAATCATGTGAAGGAATGCTTAATTTGCCAACAGATGAAGCCTTCTAACCAAAAGCCATCAGAGTTACTTATGCCATTATCAATTCCATCAGAGATCCGGAAGGATGTGACCATGGACTTTATAACCGGTTGTAATAGACAGGTTGAAAAAATATGCTAACTTCAGTACACTACTCACTAATTTTAATGCAGTAAAAGTGGCTGAAATCTTCCTCCAGGATGTGATCAAACTTCATGGCATTCCCTCTACTATTGTAAGTGATAGGGATAAAATATTTACATCTAAATTTTGGAAAGAAATTCACAGGTTGAGCGGGACGAAATTGTTATACTCCTCTGCCTATCATCCCCAAACTGAGGTTGTCAATAGAACTTTGGAGATGTATTTAAGGTCTTATTGCCATGAGGAACCTAAACAATGGCTGAACCTACTGCCATGGGAAGAATTATGGTATAATTCGGGGTACCATTCATCATTATTTTTTTTTGGGTAAGGTTACTTTTGATTAAAATTAGAGAGTTTAAAACATTGCTAATTGTTTTTTGAAATTAAACCCACTTATGTTGCGCGCCAGTTAGATGGTCCTAACCGCCAGTTTTTTGCTAATGGTCCTAACCGCCGTTCATCCATCGTCGGAATGGATGAGCATGAGGAGGGCGTCCCATTGGAGCAGCGCCCTCCCTTCGCTTGCCGTCTTGTGCCGTCCCTTGTACCTTTTTTCGTCGAAGCCTATTCCGGCCATCTGTATGCATGTTCTGATTACTATTTCCTTCGGTTGAGTTGCTGCTTTCATTCTTCTCGCATTCCTCTGTTTCCATATATGGAATAGCATGATTCCAAAAATGTTCCATTGAATCCCCCATGCACGCGGGCGTTCCTTTAGTTACCTTATTCAGTTTGCAACCAGCTTCCTCAAAAGTTGAGGCGTTGCTGATATCAACTATTGATCCGGCAGCTTCAAATCCTTCTCTCAAAATCCATTTCGCAAACTCGCATTCCAGAAATAGATGGCTTGAGCTTTCCTGACTTGTATCACAGAGTTCACACTTTCCGCAGATGGACATTCCTCTTCTAATGAGTCGATCTTTGGCTGGCAAAGTTCCCCGTCTGGTCCTCCATAGATCGAGGGCTATTTTGCCTATTTTGATAGCCCAGATTTCCTTCGCGAACTCGTCTTTAGGAAGCTCCGTGCAGAGAGTTGCTACGACGTTCTTCATTGAACAGCTTATAGCTTTGCCCACCCACGCTTTGGTTATGTTTGTTCCTAGTTTCGCGCACTTTGCAATATGCTCCTTCTGCCGGAGGGTGATTTTCCACGCTGCCGAGTCGGTCTGCCGCTTTTCAATTTGATTGATAGCTCTTCCTTTAATGTACCGCTTCCCCATCCACTCGCTCCAAATACCTTCCTCCTCCCACATTCTACATGCTCTGCCTATTATTGCAGCTATTTGAGTATTTTTGTAATTCCTGACTCCCATCCCTCCTTGCTCCTTTGTGTCCACCATGCTTGCCCATGACACCTCCTTCTGTGCGCCCCAAATGAATTTGTATGTGATTGATTGTATCGCTTCTAGAGCTGATTGTGAGATTGCGCTGCTTTGGGCTAGGTGTCCAAACTTGCCCTGGAACACCCAATTGATTAGTTGGGATCGGCCTGCATTGGATAGTTTTTTGCCACTCCATCGTGTCAAAATGCTCCTTAATTCTGCTAGTAGTCCGTCGCAGTCCTTGTAGCGTATTTGCTTCCCAGTCAGAGGGGTCCCTAGGTAACAGATTGGTAGCTCCTTTACTTGGTACCCAAGTATTGCTGCTAGTTCATGCTTATCTTCCACCCGCTTCAAGAAAATTGCATGGCTTTTCTCCCGATTAATTCTTAGCCCTGAAAATATTGAGAATTCTTTTAATACCTCATTTAGTGCTTGGAAAGTTTTGGTCAACGCCCGGCAAAAGAAAATTATGTCGTCGGCGAAGGTTAAGTGGCTTTCGACCATAACTCCTCCCAATGTATAGAGCTCAATCTGTCCGCTTTTGGTTGCTAGGTTGACGAATCTGGACAGGTAGTCTATTACCACGAGAAATAGCAGAGGCGACAGCGGATCGCCCTGCCTTAGTCCCCTCTCTATTTCTATGATTCCGGTCGGCGATTCCTCTACTAGCGCCGCGACCGATGTTGTTCGTACACATGTTAAGACTAACTGGCAAAAGGTTTCATCGATACCAAGTAGTTCCAACGTAGCCTCTATCGCATCCCATTTCAGAGTGTCAAAGGATTTGGCAAAGTCAATTGCGACGCAGGCTCGTCGTGAAGTGCTTTTGCAGTTGAACGATTGAGTGAATTCTTGCGTGAGACCAATAGCATCAGTGATTCTACGGCCTTTTATAAAGGCAGTTTGGTTTGGATTTATAAGCCCTGGGATCACTTGTGCTAGTCTAGAGGCGAGTATTTTTGCGAAAATCTTATATGTCACTCCAAGACATGAGATTGGTCTGTAGTCTTCCAATCTCTCCGGGGTCGTCTTCTTTGGAATCAACGTTAGGATTGCTAAATTTAGAGATCGGAGCATCCGCTTGGTTATGAAGAAGTGAAGTATTGCCACTATTATGTCATTCCTGATTGAATTCCAGTGGAAAGCCAAGATTTCAGATGTAATCCCGTCCATCCCCGGCGCTTTCCCGCCCGGCATACTTGTCAATGCCGTTCTTATTTCTGTCTCACTCGATATGCACCTTAATTTTGCGTTTTCTACCTCCGTCGGTTTCTTTTCAATGTGTATGTTCAGATTTGGTATTGGTGCTTCTCTGTTTGTGTCACTGAATAGTTGCTTGAAGTAGGCAGTAGCTTGCGCTTTCATGTCAGTCATTGAATTGGTTTGTCTCCCCTTACTGTCTATGGTTCCCATGACCGAGTTCCGGGCATGCCTTTCTTTGATAGCTTATGCAAAAAAATGGGAGCCTTGATCGCCCATGGTAATCCAGTCTATGTGTGCCCTTTGCCTCAAGTCTATTTGTTCACTGATTTGAAGCTCTATTAATTTTGCTTTTAGCTCTTTGCAGGCCAGTTGCGTTGCTGAGCAGTGCGGGCTCGATTGTAGCTTAGTAGCTTCGCTTTGTAACATGCTCGCCACTTGCCTTGATGTTAGTGTGCTTGCTTTCCTAATTTTCACCCAATTTTTTGCCATCTTCCTCACCATATTTATTTTCTGCTGTAAGGTGTATATGGGCGATCCTTCTATATCCTTCGACCAAGCTTCTTTAAATTTTTCATTGAAATCTTCTTCTCTCAGCCAGCTATTGAAGAACTTAAAGGGGGTTGTGCCCTTCTCAGATTGTGTCAGGCTGATGTGCAATCCGGCGTGATCGCTCGTTGTGACGAGGATCAGCCTTGGTCGTGCTTGCAGCTATTTGGTTACCCAATTCGTGTTTCCAAGGGCTCTATCCAATCTGGACCTGGTATTGTCTGCTCCGGTGCCATTAGTCCAGATAAAATCACCACCGATCGCTGCTATCTCAGTGAAGCCAGCAATTGCGTTTTCAAACTCGAGCGCTCCAGCCCTGTCGAAGATTCCGCGGCCTTCTCTTTCCAAGGGGTGTCGTATCTGATTGAAGTCGCCTATGATTAGCCAGTCATTGGCGTTCGATATTGATCGCAGCGAGGTGATGCCATCCCATAGTTTCCGGCATTTAACTGCCGTCCTCTCACCATAGACAATTGTTAGGTCAAAAGCATATCCACCTGAGTTCATCATTCTAGCATGGACATATTGGTTGTGGGTCGCAAGTACTGTGGCCTTCCATTGATTTGTCCTCCAGCCCACCCATATTGAGTCACGATTATCCTCCGTCGCATTCCTCTCTATTGCCCATTCTTTCACGGGCTTCATTGAATTTGTCATATCTTATTTTAGTTTCTATAATCCCGAATATTTCAATTGATCGCTAGCGACATATTTTCATCAATTCTGTTTGTTTCTCCATTGAGCAAATCCCCCTTGCATTTCATGCAATTAGAGTCATCACGGGAGGTGATGCTCCTTGCGGTTAAGTTATTAGAGGCTTTTCGTACCAGAGGGCCCTTCCCTCCTTCCCAACCCTCTCTGTAGTATTTGAAATCGGTTGTGCAATTGGATTGGTACGTGCGCAATTCGTTTTTCCGTTGCATTGACTCTCGACTGCACTTCTTCTATTTCATTATTATTTTCGCTTGGTCTGGCAATTTGCCTCATTTTTCTCTGCGATGCACAGAGGTAGGAGATTGCTGATGTTGTTCGTCGTGGCAGGCTGTTCAAGTCCGGTAGGTTGTAGAGGATGTGGGCGCGACTGATGTGATCTTCTGGTGACAGAGCATGCCCCTCAATGTGCGATTGTTCTGTTTCCTTTTCAGCCTCTACTTGATTACTCTGTTTTGATTTTGGGGGATTTTCCGGATCGTTAATCGGTAATGGGTTTGTCGGGTTGACCTGATTGTCTGCTTCTTTATCCTTAGTGTTATCTCTTGCTTTCTCCAAATTCATTTCGGCTGTACATTCTCCTGTCCTCTCCAGGTTTGGTTCAGCTAGGAGGGGCGGTATCTCTCCTCGGCTTTCGGGAGATATGTTTTGTTGGAGGATTTTCTCACTACCGGTTGCAGGCTTATCCACGCGCCTGTATATGAGTTTTGTACGCTGACGTCGTTGACGTCGGCGTGGCCTTGTCCTTTGCTCGAATTTGTCAGATTTCAAAATTTGAATTTCCCCCTCAATCGCAAGGACATCGGCGCTTCCCACGGCAGGTGCTTTCTCCGCCTTGATGTGTTCGTTCCATTTTCCGTTGAGTTCTTCGTGCCCCCGGAATTGTTGGGGCCAGTGGTCGAATCTCATACATCCCGGAATTGATGGCGATAGTGCTGCAAGTAGCCATCCTAGAATTATTTGATCCTGTCTTGCATGGATCGATGAAGTGAAAAGATCAATTTGTCCTTCCACGTATTTCAGAAGTTCTGCACCTCTGAGAACAGCGGATACCTGAGCCTTCCATGGTACATAGTTTTCTCTGTTAAGGGTAACAAATACCAATTTCCTCACATATAATGTGGGAGTGCGGCATGTGAGATCATATATTGGACTTTCCATTCTTTTCGAATGAAAAAGTTTTGATCTCACTTTAATTGTCAGATTACCGACGAAGCTTTACGTGTTTTGCAGTTATATTTCTGCTTACAACGGAAGTCGTCGACGGAAGAAAAAGAAAACACAACAAAAAAAAAACTCACAGACCTACAGTTATTATCTGTGACTCACAAATTACATGTCATGTTTTAATAAAAATTAATAGCCAATACTTGATTCTTTGATTTTGATGCACTGGAGTTGTGTGTTATTTTTCCGGAACCGTAGCCAATATTTGCAATTTTTTCAGTTTCTGGATTTCGTTGCAATTTTGTTGCAAAAAAAAAACTATTTTGTTGCAATTTTTCCAGAACTTTGCAGATCTTGATTTTTCCAGATCTTGATTTTCAGATCTGCGGAAGATCTGAACTGAACTTTGCAGAACTTTGAACGGGAGTCGCTCTGTGACAAATCTTGATGAAGAGCCGCGACTGAAGGAATCGCGGAAATCGTCTTCTCAGATCTTGCAGCAGTGTCCAGGTGATCGTCTCTGAAATATATGTAGTTTGTCTCAAATCTTCTCAGAACACGCGGAAATCGATTTCATCTATGAAATCGCAAATCGTCTTCTCCGATTTGTGGAAACGCGGGACTGAAAACTGAAATTGCACAAGAACGTGGAAGACTCGCAACAAATTTGCGCCTGAAATTGCAATTAAATCGCAACAGATTATGTCCCCGAATTAAATTGGAAGAACACGAACTCGTTCCAGACGGATTTGCGGAACAGTTCCGAGGTTGAAGACGCGTATGACACGGTGATGTGAGTGCCGTGATGAAGCGACGACGATGAATCGGTAATGCGGGTGTCGTGCGACGACGATGAATCGACGACGATGCAATAACTCCCGGCACGGAATGATGTTGACGATTCTGGAAACGTATGGTGAATCTGGGAACGATTCTGAAGACCGGGTGACGATTGTGAAGACCGGAAGAACGCGGATTGAAGAAGATGACCTGTGCCTGCATTGGAGAAGTCACAGTAGGAGATCGTTGGCCTGGAGGGGCCGATTATGCTCCATTCGTTGCGGAAAAAACTTGATCGCGGGAAGAATCGCCTGCTCTCGATACCATATTGTGAATGAAACTGTATACGATTTGAAGCGGGTCAGGCCAAGTCGATTTAAAGATTACCAAATGGGCTGAGCCAAAATGAATTAGATAAAGTTTTAATGATTTTATTTTAAAAGACTTAAGATGTTTGTTATTTTCATTTCAGTCCTAGAGTATAAAACTCTGTAAAACATTTTAGTTTCATTTATCAAATTAAAATAGTTGCTGTTCCATTGTCTCCAACCCTAATCCCTGCTTCCGACGAACGTCGAGTACCTCTCCGCCTCCGCTCACTAGTTCGCTGGATCCTTCTCCAGTCTCGCCGCATTGAGTCTTCGGTTTGGGTTGCCTAACAATGATTGCCCTAATCAGAGCTAAATCTCAATTTCAGGGATTTACTCCCGCTGCTAGCGCCTTGGACACCTAAGATTTCCGATCTTGGCTCTAAGGCATCTCGATCTGTCAGGTCGGGTTGTTTCAATTTTGGTTTAACAATATACCCTCATATCAGTTGTATCGTTTCCATCCTCGTCGTCCACATTCATTTCTTCAGTATTTTCTTCCAGAACTGCAATCCAACGTAAAATAAAAAAGTCAGAAGAAAAATGCAAGAAATTGAACACTCGCAACTTCCTTAGTTAAATGTATACACAGTAAACAGATAAAAAAAAGTAGAATTTATAGCAGTAAATTTTATCTTTCATCTTTTATAAAGTTCAAGAACCTAGGTGAGAAATGATAGGCAAGATCTTTGTCAAGTAATTAAGTATCAACCATTGTTAGAGTGTGGAGACGTTTTTCATTAAGGAAATTAATTATAATTAAAATAATTAAAATTAATATAGTCCTTTTATGAGCCATTAGAATTAAATAGGTTTAATTCTATTAAATGGACTTTAAGCCTTGTAATGGGTATTAGAGTTGTAAACACAAAACGACAACCATAATCTCCCATATAAGTATCTTGTAATTATTTGTACCCTTTGTGTGAGAAAAAGAAGAAGTGGAGACACCTCGTGAACATAGGCACATTGCCGAACCACGTAAATCTGTTTTGTTCTTGTTTTTTGCTCGATTTTCTCAGTTCGATTTAAGATTGATCTTATCAATTTGTATTAGAGCCTTGTTTGAGGTCCAAGAAGGTACTGAAATAAAAAACAAACACTGTTCATTCCGTCGGAACGTTGTTGTCTGTTCATCGACGGAGTTACTGTTCACGAAAAAAAAAATTTGAGGTTTCCAGCAAGAGGAGAGGATCTATCAGAGCGAGGTTGGACTAAAAATCGAAAAGACAAGAGCAAAAGTTGGTGTTTTTCTGATCGGCTAGGGTTTTCCAGAGGGAGGGTTTTTTGGACTGGCGTTCCTCTGTCTTCCAGTCGACGAGTCTGTCCTGGTCATTCAAATCGACGGGTTTTTTCTTTTTCATTCATCCAGATCGGCGGATTTATTTTTCCTTGTGTTCATCCAAATCGGCGTTTCTTTTTTTTTGCGATCTTCCAGTCAGCAGGTCTGTCCTGGTCCAGTCGGCGTGTTCAGTTTGTGTTCTTTTTTTTCCGACCTGCAATTACTCTTGTTCTGACAATTTTTTTTTGTGGTCGGCGGTTTTTTTGTTTTTTATTTATTTTCAGATCGGCGGTTTTCCTGGTTAGGGTTTGTAAACCCTCTATCGACGTCCATCCAGACCTTCCAGAGCAGTAGTTGTGCTTGAAATGGCGGATGAAATAAAACATATATAGGGTCGATAGGTTTGAAGGGAATGATTTTGCATATTGGAAAATGCAAATAGAGGACTACCTCTATGCAAAGAATCTTCATGCTCCGATGTTGGGCACAAGACCGACAGATATGAGTGATGTAAATTGAAAGCTTCTCGACAGAAAAGCTATCAGCCTTATTAGACCCACCTTGGCTAAGAATGTTGCCTTCAACATCTCCAAGTGCACCACTACAACCGAGGTGTTGGAAACCTTGATGAATATGTATCAAAAGTCTACAGCAACAAACAAAGTTTTTCTGATGTGTAATTTATTCAATCTCAAGATGGGTGAAGGAGTAAATGTTGTTGATCATGTGAATCAAGTAAATGTGTTGTTGACATAGTTGTCTTCTGTGGATGTCAACTTTGAAGATGAACTTAGAGCACTTATTTTGTTATCATCTCTACCAGAAAGTTGGGAACAAGTTACTACAAGTGTGAGCATCTCTATTGGTCACGGAAAGCTTAAGTGGGATGATATAAGGGACCTGATTATTTCTGAAGAAATCAGGAGAAAGTGTAAGACACAGTCATCTTCTACAGCACTGAATTTGGAGAGCAGAGGCAGAAGTCGGAATAGAGGAAAATTCAGAAGCAATTCGAAGTCCCGAGACAAGAGGAAAGGGAAGAAAAATGTGATTTGCTGGAATTGTAACAAGCCTGACCACTTTAGATCAGATTGCAAGGCTCCAAAGAAATAATCTAAGGGAAAAGAATCTGAATACAGTGCTAACTATTCAGAAGGTTCAGATGATGCATTGGTGTGTTGTGTAGTGAGTTCTGTGGACTCTTGGATGTTAGATTCAGGTGTTTCGTTTCACTCGACTTACAAGAAGGAAAATCTAAAGAACTGCATAGATACAAAAATCAGCAAAGTCTACCTAGCTGATGGCAAAGCACTGGAAGTTTGTGGAAGAGGTGAAGCACATATCCAGACCAAGCAGGGTTTGTGAATTCTGAAGAATGTCAGATTTGTGTCAAAGTTGTCAAAGCAACTAATCTCAGTGAGTCAAATAGATGATGATGGCCGGTATACATGCCAATTTTGGAAATGGATCTTGGAAAATTACCAAAGGAGTCAGAATAGTTGCAAGAGGACAGAAGAATGGCACCTTGTACTTGACAGATGAGTCCAATCTGCTTGCATCAATCAGTATTGCAGAGAAGTCAACTTTGTGGCACAAACGAATGGGTCACATTAGTAAAAAGGGTCTGAAGGTACTAGTGAAGGATGACAAGTTTCTAAAGATGACTTGGGATGATATGGAGACTTGTGAAGATTGCATTCTCGGCAAGCATAAAAGACTTAGTTTCTCCAAAACACCTCCACAAGTTAAGCAAGCAAAGCTGGAATTGGTACATTCTGATATGTGGGGACCAACCCCGGTGGATTCCATTTCAGGATTCAAGTATTATGTCACCTTTATTGATGGCAACACAAGGAAAGTCTAGGTCTATTTCTTGAAGAACAAATCAGAAGTGTTCTAGATTTTCAAGAAGTGGAAGGCAGAGGTAGAAACTGAGACAGGTTGCAAGTTGAAGTGTCTCAAGTCAGATAATGGTGGAGAGTATGACAACACAAAGTTCAAGATGTTCTGTGAAGAGCATGGAATTTGCAGAGAATGGATAGTGGCTGCCAATCCACAACAAAATGGAGTTGCTGAAAGGATGAACACGACTCTGAATGAGCGTGCTAGAAGCATGATCGAGGTTACAGTACTCTAGTTTACCTAAGTACTTCTGGGCAGAGGCAGTCAACACATCTGCTTATCTTATCAATCGAGGACCTTCTGTTCCTATGGATTTCAAGATTCCAGAAGAGTTTTGGATTGGTAAAGGAGCAAGATATACACATCTACGTGTGTTTAGAAGTGTGGCATTTGTTCATATCAGGAGTGAAAATAGAGACAAGCTGGATGCTAAATCTCAGAAGTGTTACTTCATTGGATATGGAAAGGATCACTTTGGCTACAGATTCTGGAATGACGAGTTAAAGAAAGTTATTCGTGCAAAAGATGCCATCTTTCAAGAACAGAATCTCTACAAGCACAAGGATAGTGCTAAAATTGATGGAGATGATCAGTTTATTGAGTTTAAAGTTGATGAGAGCCTACAAGCAGAGAATCCTTTGGACATTTCAGAGGAGATAGCAGATCCTGAATTTCAAGATGAGGATGAGGAACAGGAAATTCCTCAACATTTTGTCAGGAGATCTACTAAACAAACTAAGCCACCAAACAGATGGGATCCTTCAGTGAACAACCTCTTACTGACAAATAATAGAAAAAAATTACTTCGAGAAGTGGGAGCTAGCCATGAAAGAAGAGTTTAAGTTTCTTGAAAAGAATAAGACTTGACAGCTTGTTCCTTTACCTCAAGGAAAGCGTGCTTTACAGAATAAATGGGTCTTCAGGTTAAAGGAAGAACCAGATGGAAGAAAGAGGTATAAGGCAAGACTTGTAGTCAAGGGGTTTCAGCAGATCCAAGATTTGGACTACACCGAGGTGATCTCTCATGTAGTCAAAATGACCACTATCAGAATTATTCTAAGTATAGTTGCAACAGAAAATCTCTACTGAGAACAAATGGATGTGAAAATAACCTTTCTTTATGGTAACCTGGATGAAGAGATCTACATGGCACAACCAGATGGGTTCAAGGTATCTAATGGGGGTGAAACCCGACCAGTATTCCAAGACGTGCAAGCAAGCGCCAAGCGGGGAACTCCGTGGGAAACCGGACCGGAACTCAAGTGCGCAGAGCTCTACTTCGCTAGGAATCCTTTTGCTCCAAATGACCTGCCTTTAATGAGTGGGGATGTCTCCTATTTATAGGGGTTCTCGTGGAGGTGATCTGGTCATTTGGGCAGTAACCGCCTAACTGATCAGATTGGGGCCCGAGATCGACTTTCCAGAGATCGACTTTCTGGGGATCGACTTTCCTAGGGATCAACTTTATTCAGAAGTCGATCCCAGGGAAGTCGATCCTCAGGAAAGTCGATCTTCCTAGGATTCGACTTGGGACCTCCCCCAACCCTAGAATAGATACCTTAACTCATCTTAGGCTATCCGGACTTCTAGTTGCTGGTAGGTTGTGACCGGGTTCGGGATACTGTATCACCAGTACTCCCCCCTCCTCTGTGTATTAGATACTTTGGGATACGTCTTTTAGTACTATGGTCTGTGTATTGGACCTTGTACTATCAGTATTCCCCCCCTCTTTGCGTGCTGGGATGTGGGTTTTTGGTGATGTCCCAGGATGTGAGATCCTCTCTCATCAGTTCTCCCCCCTCTCTACGCCTGCGAGGTTGTATCTATGCTTCCACGGAGGTTGTCACGCGCTTTTGCTAACTATTGTCCGGTTTGTCCTAGCCGAAGCATACTCCTTGCACACCTGCCTAGCCCGATTTCCGTGCGGAATCCTGCTTGCCCACCTTGACGTCTTGCCTGAGCTATCTCCGAGCAATGTTCGAGTCCCCTTCCCTGTGGCGGGTTTTGAGAGTTGTCTCTCCTACTTATTTTTTATAAGTGAAGTTCTCTCTTTTGAGGTCTCTTGCCTCCCTCAATCTGCTGTTTCTGCGGTTGAGGTTGAGTGTGCTTCCTCATCTACCTATGTTCTTCCATAGGTGAGGATTATATTTTGTATACTTGCCCCCTCTTTTTGCTCGCCTTTCTGCGACTGAGGTTGAGCTTGATCCCTTGTCTACCTACGTTAATCCGTAAGTGAAGGTTATTTTTTGAATACTTGCCCCCTCTTTTTGCTCGCCTTTTTGCGACTGAGGTTGAGCGTGACCCCCCGTCTACCTACGTTCATCCGTAGGTGAGGGTCACTCCTATGTGCTTCCGTAGGTGAGGTTCACTCTTGAACACTTACCCCTCTGTCTACGTTTTTTGTAGAACGGGCGTATGTTTGGCTGATGTATCCCCCGTCTACCTACGTTCTTTCGTAGGTGAGGTTCACCTTTTAAGCTCATCCCTCGTCTAACCTACGTTCTTCCGTAGGTGAGGTTCGCTCTTGAGTACGTCCCTCGTCTAACCTACGTTCTTCCGTAGGTGAGGTTCATTCTTGAACACTTCCCTCTCTCTACGTTTTTCGTAGAAGGGGTGTCTGTTTAGCCGATGAGTCCCCCGTCTAACCTACGTTCTTCCGTAGGTGGGGTTCACTTTTGAGTACATCCCTCGTCTAACCTACGTTCTTCCGTTGGTGAGGTTCACTCTTGAGTACATCCCTCGTCTAACCTACGTTCTTCCGTAGGTGAGGTTCACTCTTGAACACTTCCCTCTCTCTACGTTTTTCGTAGAAGGGGTGTCTGTTTAGCCGATGAGTCCCCCGTCTAACCTACGTTCTTCCGTAGGTGGGGTTCACTTTTGAGTACATCCCTCGTCTAACCTATGTTCTTCCGTAGGTGAGGTTCACTCTTGAGTACATCCCTCGTCTAACCTACGTTCTTCCGTAGGTGAGGTTCACTCTTGAGTACATCCCTCGTCTAACCTACGTTCTTCCGTAGGTGAGGTTCACTCTTTTCCTTGGATGAGATACGCATCCTGACTCTGTTACCATTAAGACTTTCTCTGCCCACGTTCTTCCGTAGGTAGAGTTAATTTGGCGTCCTACTTTGTTACTGCGTCTAGTAATGGTAGGAGTTCAAATATCTTAGTATGGCTCAGTACATTTTGCTGCCGTATCGCCGCCCGAGTTGTGGACTTCCACGATTCCTCAGGAGTATTTCGTGTTACACCCTCCTGTCTTGGTGTGCTTCCGCCGCTTTAACTTATCAGGATCCCTTTTTCTACATCCTTCCTGTGTGGGAGGAAAAAGTTGATTCCCTCTTATCTTGGCGTACTTTTCGCAACTCCAACTTGTCAGGGTTCTTTTTTCTACATCCCTTCTGTGTGGGAAGAAAAAGTCGATCCCCTTGTTGAGTTTGATCGACTTTTGTGAAATGTCGATCCCAATGGTGCTCGTCGACTTTTGTCAAAAAGTCGATTCCCTGGGTCCTTGCATCGTTTCCTTTGGGAAAAGTCGATTCCTAATGTTTTGGCCCAAAAGTCGAGTCCTTGTGTCAAAAAGTCGGTTTTATCCTTTTTTATCCTTTTGTGCTGTCCTTGAGTCTATAAATAGAACCCTTAGGTCCTCCTTCTCCATAATCCATGGCTCTTCTTGTGAGTCTCTTTGCTGATTTTATTCAGGGGGAGATTGAGGAGCTGGATCGAATTTTGAACATTTTGGATCCTCGGTCCTCGGCCTTGGATCTTTCTTCTTTGCGCCAACTTATTGTTGAGCGGCAGAGTGTTAATGTTGCTGCTAGGGAATCAATCTTTGAAGAATGGTCTGGTGGCGATCTTCCGCCTGCCTCTTCTTATGTTATCCCTCCTCGTGGTCGTCGTCGGAAGCGTCCCCGCCTCGATGCTTCCCAGCTGGACCAGGTTCCTCGCCGCTTGCGTCGCCGCATCAATTTTAATTAGGAATCTGTAATATATTTTTCATTCATCACTTTTCGTAATTTTGAATAAAGATACTTTTTTACCTTCTCCTTTACTCGACTTACACCTTTACTCTGAAGTACGTCAGTGTAGTCGATGCTTTCTTCTGGTCAGTACCATAATTTTCTGAAGATGTCGAGGTTTATACAAAAAGTCGATCTCCTCTCTCCCTGGAGATGTCGACGTTTGTAAAAAGTCGATCTCATCTTTTTCTGAGGATGTCGATGTCGTGTGACTGCCGATTCTATCCTTTTCTGAAGATGTCGAAGTTTGCACAACTAGTCGATCTCATTTCTCCCTGGAAATGTCGATGTTGTTCAAAAGTCGATCTCATCTTTTTCTGAGGATGTCGTTGTCGTGTGACTGCTGATTTTATCCTTTTCTGAAGATGTCGAAGTTTGTACAAAAAGTCGACCTCATTTCTCCCTGGAAATGTCGACGTTGTTTAAAAGTCGATCTCATCTTTTTCTGAGGATGTCGATCAGAATAGTGCTGGAATGTCGATCCTGTCCTTCTCTTTTGAAGGTTTCGAATTCCTTGGTAAATGTCGACGTCTATCCCCCTTCTGGGAATGTCGAACTGAATTTTCTGCGAAATGTCGATCCTGTCCTTCTCTTTTGAAGGTTTCGAATTCCTTGCTAAATGTCGACGTCTATCCCCCTTCTGAGAATGTCGAACTGAATTTTCTGCGGAATGTCGATCCTGTCCTTCTCTTTTGAAGGTTTCGAATTCCTTGGTAAATGTCGACGTCTATCCCCCTTCTGGGAATGTCGATCAGAGTAATGCGGGAATGTCGATCCTGACCTTCTATTTTGAAGGTTTCGAATTCCTTGCTAAATGTCGATGCCTTTGTCCTGAAATGTCGATGTCATCTGGTCGGATTTTAGGGTTTTTCTCGGACCGGGTTGTCTTGGGCCTGCCGGACCCGTGGGCTTTCCGGCCCAACGGGCGAACCCGGATGAACAGTGCCCGCGACGGTTCGTCTTCGACTTTGCCCTATAAATAGCTGAGGGGGGTTCATTTGCTTCCCACCTACTTCCTTCGCTCCGAGTGATCGACTTTCTTCGCATCGACTTCTGGTTTCTTCGCTTCGACTTCCAGCGCGCGTAAGGCTTCGACTTGAGCCTTGGAAGTGCAACTTTCTGGGGTCTGACTTTTCTCGTCGGACTCTTCTGAGGTTGCACTGGGTTCGACTTCCTTGGGGTCCGACTTTTCTGAAAGTCGGTCCTTTTTCGAAGTTGTTCCCCTTTGGACTGTGGTCCGACTTTGTGAAGTTTGACGCCCTGTCATCGACTTTCCAAAGTTGGATCCATTTTTACTGGGATCGACTTCCATGGGTTTAGCCTTTGCTTTCCCGAAGTGATTCCCTTCGTTCGACTTCCTGGAATCCGACTTTTGTTGTCGTCTTTCTTGGGTCGGATTTGCTGGGATCGACTTCCTGAGACCCTTGTCTTCTGAAGGTCGACTTCCCTGGGATCGACTTATGAGGTCGACTTCCCTTGTATTAGTTTGATTCCATGAAGTCTGGATCGACTTTTTCTTGGGATCGACTTTTGCAAACTTAACATAATTAAGCTAACTGTTATATTCTTCGTGCAAGTTGTTATAATGTCTTCTGACAAAAATACACAGCAAGAACTTCCTCCTAACGAGGAGCGGGCTATTATTGTTATCCCTCAGGTTCAGACTGCTCCTGCCATGGTCGAGCCTAGAATTGAGTCGCCTTCCTCCTCTCCTGTTGGAAGTAAGCGAAAAACTCTTTCTACTCGTCGTACGCGCAAGTCTGTACCTAGTAAGTTATTATTTTTTCTTTTGTAACTTACCTTTTATTTGTTTTTGTTTGTAGGTTCTTCCCATTCTTCTTCCACAAGTTCGAGTTCTAGTTCGGGGTCTTCTACATCCAGCTCAGGGAGCTCGGGTTCTTCCTCCTGCAGCTCCTCTTCTCCTGAGCGGGATGTAGAAGTTGGAGGCACTCCTCCTTCTACTACTAGGACTCCTCCTCCAACTGCCATCATTTTGGCTTCTATTCCTGAGGAGGTTCCTGTTGTCGAGGAGCCATCCCTGGCTACAGACGGTTTTGCTCAATTTCCTCCCGAAGTCTGTAGTCAGAATATTCATATTCTAGAGGACTCTCCTTTAGGTTACCCTCCTGAGACGGAGGAGAAGTACCCCTTTCCTTCTCCTCTTGAGGAGAAAAGCGCTCCATCCTTCTATCGGGAGATGGATGGCTCTTGGCGCCAATGGTCCGTTCTTATTCGCAACGGTTTCCATGTTGTCCCTATCCTCGACCGGGGCGAGTACGGGACTGGTTATGGTTCTTTCTGTGCAGTCTCCCTGACCGATATTCCGGGCTACCCCCTCTCCTCCAACACGGGTAGATGCTCTAACACCCTTTCTCTAGATGCCGCCCAAAGAATTTTGAGGGGGTTAGAGCTTAGAGAGAGAGTGTACTGGGCCTACCCTTCTGAGAATACCGGTGATGTGCCCCCCTATTTCATGTTGGCACTTCACCAAATCTATTTCACTAACTTTCCGATCCTTCCGATCCTTTCCCTAGTTAGTGAAATCTTTTTGTATTCTGGGTTGTGTATTTCTCAGATGGGTGCCACCTTTTTCTTTTATGTCAGAGGCTTTATGAATGTTCTTAGGGATGCTGGCATCATTCCAACTGCTCGGCTGTTCTTCCACTTCTTCTCCTTCCAAAATCCGAAGAAGGGCAACCCTTTTATTGCATGTGCCAGCCGTGCCTCCTCTGTTACTCACTCCGCTCTCTTGAAAAATCCTCCGACCAGGCGGAACAAGAGTGAGTTCATTTTTGTGGATTGCAGGCTATGTCCTCGTAGCCGACTTCTTCCTGCATCCAGTAGTGATCGTAGGCCCACTCCCCGTCCTATTTTGACCGAGGATGAGGGGGCTTTTGTACAAAGGCTGGCCTTCCTACATCTCATCGCTGTGCCTGTCGGTCACGCGATTGATGATACCTTTGACCGATAAGGTCTTCTTTTGTTTGTTTTTTCTTTCTCTTTTTTACTTGTATGCATTTTTACTAACTCTGTTTTTATTTCTCGTAGATTTTTATATGCATAATCCTGGAGGTGTCCCTGAACGCGTGGGGCAAAATGAGACGGGCACGAAGGTTTATGCGTCTGCCTCAAAGCCTTCTGATGCCCAACATTTGAGGCGTCGTGCCCACGAGAAGTTGGCTGAGGACTGGGCTGCTCAGAAAAATCTTTTGAGAGACAAGGAGCAGGAACTCTCCAAAGTTAATGGGGAGTTGGGGGCAGTGCAGTTAGAGTGTGATGCTCAGCGTGCCAGGGTTTTAATCAAAGAGTCAATGATTGCTGAGATCACCAAGCAAACTGAAAACACTGAGGCAACCCTTCGTTCTACCATGGTACAGAATGCTATATTTACTCAACGGTTGAACGAAGGAGAAACGGAAAGGCAGAAGCTCTCCCAGTCGCTGAATGATTGCCGAACTGAGATGAAGCGACTGGCAGAAGAAGACCAGAAGAAGACTGAGGCGCTCGAGCACATGAATAAACATGTGGAGGAGATCCGGACTGAATTCCTCGCCAACGTGCGAGACTACAATGATCTGGTGGACCTGGGCCCTCACGTGTTTCCTGGTTTTGAAGCCGAAAATGTCCACCGCTGGGCCTGCAAGTACCCAAAAGAAGCCACTGAGATCCGAGATCGGGCACTTGCGGAAGACGAGGATGAAGAAGAAGAGGAGGCTTCGGGAGATGATACTACTTCTACCATTGACAAAGAATTTTCTGTAGAAGATCAAGATAACAATGGTGCAGCGGGTTCTAAAGACTCATCCCTCCCTCCTAATGATAAATAGACCTTTCATCCTGTTGTAACCTGTATTTTACATTCCTTTGTATTTCTTTTTAAATCAATATATGGAATGTGTTTTTATCTTTCGAATGTTCTGATTATTAGTAAATGGCTAACTAAACAACACATTAGTTAAGTAGTTCAAACTATTTACAACGAGTAACACATAGTCCTACTTAATCGTTAAAAATATAACTGTAGGTTATCTGCGTGCCAAGTGTTAGGAATGCATATTCCATCTTCCCGTTTTAACTTGTACGTGCCTGGTCGGAGTTCTTCCTCCACCACATATGGTCCTTCCCAGTTTGCGCCTAGTTTGCCTTTAGAGCAGTCCTTTCTGCCGACACTTGCTCTTCTCCATACTAGGCTTCCTTTTCTTATCGCTTTATCCTTGACATTTTTGTCGTGATATCTAGCGATACTTTGTTTGTAAGCCGCATTCTTTGCCTGTGCATTATCCCTTAGCTCATCTACCAAGTCTAGAGTTGTCGAGCATGATCTCATGTTCTCTTCCATGTCATAGGATAATACTCTGACTGTTGGTATGCTTAGCTCTGTCGGGATTAGTGCTTCCATTCCGTATGCTAGTGAGAACGGAGTTTCCCCGGTGGGTGTCTTTTCAGTGG
>LFYR01001090.1:128817-155201 GCA_001185155.1 Zostera marina | reverse complement strand
CCGTAAAAGTTAGAGGTTCTTAAGAGTGCCCTTGATACTCTAAGGTGTGAGTCTACCCGTAAAAGACTGGTTCCTAAGCGAGGTAGCCTTAAAGCTTAGAAAGGTTTTGCCATTACCTTTAGGCGAGTGAATTCCGGAAGTTGGTCGGGACTGGACTAGCCCGTGTTTGGGTGAACCAGTATAAATCTCTTGTGTTGTTCTTTGTTAATTATAGTTCTATCTTTTACTTAAAAACAACACATAATTAAAAAGATCCCTCTTCCAGTTATCTGGTCAAGCACAGAGGTTGACTACTTTACGCAGATCCCTCATCCAGTTATCTGGTCAACTATCTGAGGTTACATTCATTGTTTTAAATCCTTATATTTGTTCAAGTATTACTTATCATATTTATCCAGTTATCTGGTCACTTACTTGTTTATCAACTTATCCAGTTATCTGGTCACTTACTTACTTGTCAATATATCCAGTTATCTGGTCATTTATTTGCGTATCAATATATCCAGTTATCTGGTCATTTACTCTACAATACAATTTGTGTTTCCAATATAACTTAGTATTCATATACTATAGTTGTACTTGAAACATTAACAAGCAAGTTGACTCAGTATTCATATACTGTAGTAAGCTTCAAAGAGTAATACTTACATTATTATATCAATTAAAATAATAATATCCTTATATCATTACTGTTCAACCATTTGTCTATTAAGTATTTACAGGTAATTCCGCTATCAACCTGTATAAATCGAAAAGAGGCTATCACCCCCCCTTATAGCCTCGGATCACGATCCAACAGTTGCTACAGTAGAAAACTGATTCTTCAATTAATTAGAAATGAATTGTTTACACTTGTATTTATTAGATAACAGCAGACTCATTAACTGAATTAACTACTAGCTAATATAACTGAATTAACTACTAGCTAATACTGAACTAATTCCCTGATTGCTCCATCTTGTGAATTGGGCCTCTGACAATAATTGGTCCAATGCTTATTTATTATTTACTTGTAACTTTGTAGCCTAGTCCTTGGTATTATCTCTCCTTTAAGCCTGCAACCAGATATACCTTTAATCACAAGTTAGTCCAGTGAATGTTTATCATCTAATTACTTCTTTAGCTTAAGATTAACGATTTTATGTTTTTCAAGTGTTAGATAGTTGACCGTATTATATTCATGTAGATTGAAGTTTTGACTTTGATCTATATTTTGACTATAGTCAATTAAATTAAAGGTGCAAATATGACTCTAATCTCGATTAGGTCTAATGTAGAATGATTTCACCCTTTTTGATCAATTGTGTAATTAGGATTAATTAATCATGTTTATCAAAATTATAATATACATTACAATCTTGATTCTACAAAAGGAACACTCGAGCACATATTGATCTTCCTTGCAGGCTGCATCCTCATCAAATCAGTTAAACGTATATGTTGATTCAAATTGTACTTACTCTTATGGATGTTGGTGAGACATGCCTGATTATGTCAGTCACTCCCAGCAACGTCCCTCAACAAGGACTAGGGTTCCGTCGCTTTACGTCGGACCCCCGGAAGGCATCCACGGTGCGGAGCAAGTGTCTACATCAAAGTCCTCAAGTCAACATATAGGAGTAGCCGATTCCAGTGGGGACTAGCCGATTCCAGTGGGGACTAGCCGATTCCAGTGGGGAATAGCCGATTCCCCCTGAGTAGGCGATTCCCACACCTGAGTAGGCGATTCCCACAAGGAGTAGGCGATTCTCAGCCATTACTCGAGCTGGCCCACACCATTATGGCGCCCGCCTCCCAAAGACCCTATAAAAGGGGTCCTTGGGGGTCCTCCATTCTCATGTCACCTTGACTCACAACACTCCACACTAGAGCAATCAAGGAGCCTGAATCGCCGACTCCCACATCTGAGTCGTCGATTCCCCTCCTCTTCTGCAGGTATTTGACGTAGAGCGCGCATCGGGGACTCCAAAGCCTCCGGCCCTCCTCGCAACCCCGCGAGCCTACTGGTAGCAGATTTCGTGCTTCGTCAGCTGGCGCCGTCTGTGGGACTATCGAACTACGATATCCCGTCGTAATCGCGAATTTTTCTTCGTAAAGTTCGGCTCGATTCCCTTAGGGTGAATCGCTGACATTGTGTCAAGGAATCTCCGATTCACACAGGCAATCGCCGACTCCACCTAGTGAGTCGCCAATTCCAGGTTATTCTGCTAGCTAAGAGTGTTGTCCACGGCTTGGTTCAAAAAGGCCATAAGTTGAATCGCCAACTCCACATAGGGAGTCGCCGATTCCTTTAGCTTTTTGAACAAGTGTTGTCAATGCCTTTTGCTCTGGTACTTTCACTTTCATATAGGTTGGATTTTTCATAGAAAATCACCTATCCTCATCTGAATCGACGATTCCCAACTGAATTGCCGACTCCCACACTGAGTAGGCGATTCCCACACTTGAATTGTCGATTCGGTCATTGTCTTCATTCATCGCTTCAGCTGAATAAGACCACACTTTCACATAGGTTGGATTTTTCATAGAAAATCACCTATCCTCATCTGAAGCGTCGATTCCCACTCGAATCTACGATCCCACACTGAGTAGGCGATTCCCACAATTGAATCGCCGACTCCCACACCGAGTAGGCGATTCCCACAATTGAATTGTCGATTCGGTCATCGTTTTCATTCATCGCTTCGGCTGAATAAGACCACACATAGCCCAGCTCTTTTACCGAAACGAAAATCCATCGCTTTGGCTGGATTCGCATCGTCGTTTCGGTCAAAAAAAAAGCAGAATTTCCCAACAGTGCAAGGAATCTTTTCTGGGAAAGGTCTAAACAGGCATCCCGAATACCACCTCCGGTAGCACGATTTTCTGCAAAAAAATTGCAAAAAAAAATTCGATATTTTTTGCTAATTTCAAACTTTGGGGACTAGTAGTACTGCTCAAGGGGGTCACAAAACTACAAAGAAATATTATACAAAATTTTTTCTGTTTTGTGACACCCGGGGGGACAGGTACCTACCCATAGCTTCCGACACTTCGGAAGAACTTCCACTCGTAGTCTGTTGCTTCGACCCGATAGAAGCAACCATCCCATTTATGGCTCCTTTTACTAAGGATCATAAAAAGAAAGCTCTCGCCATTGCTACTGAGGTGGGAGCTTCTGATAGGAGGGTTGGTTCCCGTACTATACCAACCTCCAATATACCACTATCGACACATGAGGTGCCCTCATCACTCCTATAAAATGGGGGAGTGAACCTAACTCCTGCGCTACAAGAGAAGTTGATTAACTTTATGGATTCCATAGAAAAAAGAGTTAGCAACCTCGAGAAAGCGAGGGGCAACAAGACCATCATCCGCGAAGGAGCGGGTGAATTTGGGTCTTACTATTCTCCATCTGCGGAAAAAAAGAGGAAATCTCCCGTGCCTCCCAAAGCAAAGGCTGGACCTAGCAAGAGTCGCACTCACAAGACTCTTACAACAAAGTTCGTGGAAGATCTCCGTCGGAAGCTAGCAGACAATCCGGTCACCAGCAATCCGATCGAGTTCTTGAGAATCAAAAGCGCTCCTTTTCACAAGGACCTTTTGAAAGAATCTTTTCCACCAACCTGGAGGGTACCCAAGATAGAAGCGTATGACGGTTCGAGTGATCCAAAAGATCACATCAATCTCTACCTTAGTGTCTTGGAACCGCAGACCACCGATAGCGGACAGTTGTGTCGGGCATTCCCCGGCACTCTCAAAGGCAACGCTTATCGGTGGTTCTCTGGTCTGCCAGCTGGCTCGGTCTCCAGCTTCGCGGACCTCTCTTCGAAGTTCATCGCCCAACATGTGGGGATGATCAGAATAAAACACAGTGCCAACGCACTGCTGGCATTACGACAGAACAAACTGTCTCTGAGGGATTATACGATTAAGTTCACTTCGATGATGACAGAAGTGAACAACCTAATCCCGAGTCTGGCCATAGCGGGGTACATGAATGGGCTAGTACCCTACTCCCCTTTGGCCTAGAACCTTACGCTCCATAAAGTAGAGACCCTCCCCGACCTCTTCCAACGAGCTCAATCGTTCATTGAGATAGAAGAGGAGAACAATAATAAGTTGGACGGAGTCGAGCCGCCCAGCCCAAAAAAACCTTACTATGCTAAAGAAGATACATACGAGGATACAAGTTCCCAGTCTGAAACCTCGACTAGTCCTCCTCGATGCAGAGAGGAGCTTCTCATCAGCAGTTATGACCACCAAAGTCATAACTCATACTCTCAGTCTGGTAACAGTTATGGTCACGAAAGTCATAGCTCACACTCTCGGCCCAGTAACAGTTATGACCATAGCCCACGCTCTCAATCCTATGACAGTGATGGCAACCAGAGCCACAGTTCACACTCGCAATCAAGTACATCATGCTAGTAGTGAGGAACTATCACCTGTTAAAAGATAGGATTGGCCAGAGTAACCATGCAAGCTATGCTTCTGTCAGTGGCAACCAGCGACCAAAAAACACGTTAATTCTTTTGTTTGTCGCTCATACTATTCTCATGTATTCTCAACAGCGATATTATTCTAAATAAATCTCTCTTTAATTCATAGAGATATATGCAGTATCGTATTTAGAATAATCATCCATCGCTTCAGACGGATCAATCATCCATCGCTTCGGCTAGATGACGTCCGTCTCTTCAACCTCATGTATCATCCATCGCTTTGGTTGGATGATATCCGTTGCTCAGACCTAGCTTACGACCCGCGAGTCTAAGTGATGGTTACAAAATCCAATTTACGTCCAGAGTGGCTAAATTGCGATCACAAGTCTAGTTTACGATTTATGAGTCCAAAGTGCGACTTAAGAATCTAAATCGGGCTCTCATTCACGAATCTAGCCCCGAGATTCTAAATTTACGACTACAGTCAACGATACCCTCGTTTTCAATCACTATTTACTATTTTGTCGCTATGGCCTTAATAGACCAAGGATCATTTTGTCGCTTTGGTTTTAATGATCCTATCCCATCTTGTCGTTATGGCCTTGATGAGAATCGAGAGTCACTCTGTCATTATGGCTGGAGTTTGACTAATACACCAGGGTTCAAGTCTAAAATTGTAGTCCTAAATTATAGTCTCTATGCTAGTACAAGTTACAAAATAAAATAGTTAGATTTTATTTTTGTGACACTCTTTCGAAATCACTACCTACGACTCTAACTAGTACCCTACATTAGAAATCTATTTTGTTGCTTTGGCCTTAATAAATCCAGGTCCATTTTGTCGCTTTGGCCTTAATGGACCAAAGAATTATTTTGTCGCTTTGGCCTCAATAATTCTTCTATCTTGTCGCTTTGGCCTTGATAGACTTGAAGATCATTTTGTCGCTTTGGCCTTAATGATCTCAACCCATCTTGTCGCTTTGGCCTTGGTGCGGATCCAAAAGTTACTCTGTCGCTTCGGCCAGAGTTCAACTACATTAGGGTATAAGCGTAGAGTCTTAGGTAGTTGATAAGTACAAATGAACCTAACCCCAAGAGGTTCTAAGTACCCACAATACAAAAATCTATTTTGTCGCTACGGCCTTAATAGATTCAAATCGTTTTGTCGCTATGGCCTTAACGATCCTACCCCATCTTGTCGCTTTGGCCTTGATGCGGGTCCAAAAGTTACTCGATCGCTTCGGCCAGAGTTCAACTACACATTAGGGAATGAAATCTAGAATCTTAGGTTCTCAAAAAAGTTCTAAGTCCTATTCCCGATAATTTTTGTATCTCCAACTTATTACGTCAATTAGCTTTGAGAGTCTTAAGTTAGTTATGAAGTTTAATTTATTTCACGAGTTTAGCCGTAGACTGAGCTATGATTCGTACGACCAAGTCTACGCTCAGAGTGGCAAGCAATAGGGTTAGCAGAGTCTAATTTACGTCCAGAGTGGCTAAATTACGACTTGTGAATCTAGTTTCGGGTCTTAGTTACAATTCAAAAAATAAATTAAATAAAAAAGCAAAATAATTGATTAAATTGACTTCCAAAAAATTACAAAAATATCAAAACATTTCAAGAGGGAGTATCACAAGCTCTCTCCTACACTTCTGCCGCTTCAGCCAGAAGTCGTCACATTTCAAGAGGGAGTATCACAAGCTTTCTTCGACACTTCTGTTTCTTCGATCAGAAGTCGTCACACTTCAAGAGGGAGTATCACAAGCTCCCTCCGACATCAGGGTTCAAACTTAAGTTGTAATTGGAAATTACAAACGTAACCCTCGAGTCTAAAGTATTTGCATCCTTCAGAGTTGTCATTCGCACTATCTTTTACAACTCTACGTTAATCTGGAGGTATAAATTATCCGCAAATTTAACCGTAGGCTGAGCTATGATTCGTACGACCAAGTCTACGCCCAGAATGGCTAGCAATAGGGTTAGCAGAATCTAATTTACGTCCAGAGTGGCTAAATTACGACTTGTGAATCTAATTTCGGGCCTTAGTTACAATTTAAAGGGTAATTTATATGAAAGATTAATAAAGAAAAAACAAAAGATAGTTCATTGACAATCAAAATCAAATATTTCAGAAAACTACTCATTCCAAAAGTTATGTGTCACAATGGCACGATTTTCGAGGGGGGTATCACAAGCTCTCTCGACACTTCTGTCACTTTGGATAAAAGTCGTCGCATTTCGAGGGAGAGTATCACAAACTCTCCCAACACTTCTGTCGCTTCGGCCAGAAGTCGTCAAATTTCGAGGAGAGTATCACAAGCTCTCCCGACACTTCTGTCACTTTGGATAGAAGTTGTCGCATTTCGAGGGAGAGTATCACAAACTCACCCGACACTTTTGTCGCTTTTGCCAGAAGTCATCAAATTTCGAAGGAAGTATGACAAGCTCTCCCGACACTTCTATCGCTTTGGCCAGAAGTCGTCAAATTTCGGGGGGAGTATCACAAGCTCTCCCGACACTTCTGTCGTTTCAGTCAGAAGTCGTCAAAATATTGAGCACGGTAAGATCTGTCGCTTCGGCCAGATTTACCAAGGACCAATTTGAGCAAAGGAGAGGCATCAAGGAAGGTAAAATCGCACGGTAAGTTCAATAAGTAAATCAATAAATATATCCTTTAGACTGATATGGTTGTTTTGCAGATTGTTTTTTGTTTTGCAGGTATGATTCTGTCGCTTCGGCCAGAATCGGATCTATTTTGTTGCTTTGGCCTTAATAGATTCAGGTCCATTTTGTCGCTTTGGCCTTAATGGACCAAGAATTATTTTGTCGCTTCGGCCTCAATAATTCTTCTATCTTGTCGCTTTGGCCTTGATAGACTTGGAAATCATTTTGTCGCTTTGGCCTTAATGATCTCGACCCACCTTGTCGCTTTGGCCTCGGTGGGGTAACCGTCGTTGCGGACATAAAGTCGCTCTTGATCAGGGTGGACTATAAATATCAGTTCTGATAGTGAACTAGATTCTCATCTTGTTGCTTTGGCCTTGATGATGGCACAGCAAAAGTCGCTCCTGATCAGAGTTGGACTATAAACACGAAGTTTCATTGGCCTGAAACTAGATTCTGATAGTGAATCAATCCATCTGATAGTGCATGGATAACGGAGTCATTGTGTCGCTGTGGCCGTAATGATTCGATCTCATCTTGTCGCTTTGGCCTCAATGCGGATCACCTTGCTTGGGGGGGGAGATATTGGCGATACACGCATGTTTCTTGTGCTCTCTTTAGGGGGGAGTACTGGTGAGACATGCCTGATTACGTCAGTCACTCCCAGCAACGTCCCTCAACAAGGACTAGGGTTCTGTCGCTTTACGTCGGACCCCCGGAAGGCATCCACGGTGCGGAGCAAGTGTCTACGTCAAAGTCCTTAAGTCAACATATGGAAGTAGTCGATTCCAGTGGGGAGTAGCCGATTCCAGTGGGGAATAGTTGATTCCCCCTGAGTAGGCGATTCCCACCTGAGTAGGCGATTCCCACACCTGAGTAGGCGATTCCCACAAGGAGTAGGCGATTCCCAGCCGTTACTTGAACTGGCCCACACCATTATGGCACCATTGACCGGGAGCCATAATGGTGTGAGCCCCAGACCATTGAAGGGAAAAACCTCCCAAAAACCCTATAAAAGGGGTCCTTGGGGGTCCTCCATTCTCATGTCACCTTGACTCACAACACTCCACACTAGAGCAATCAAGGAGCCCGAATCGCTGACTCCCACATCTGAGTCGTCGATTCCCCTCCTCTTCTGCAGGTATTTGACGTAGAGCGCGCGTCGTGGACTTCAAAGCCTCCGGCTCTCCTCACAACCCCGCGAGCCTACTGGTTGCAGATTTCGTGCTTCATCAGATGTCCAAAAAACAGAGTACGGTTTAGCGCTCTACCGGACGCTAACCACAACCGAGCTGAGATGGTTCTATTGGCTTCTCCGCGACCTTAATTGGAATTCGACTGACCAAACCTCCGACGTTATTGAGCAACAGTCAATTTGTACAGTTTATGGTCTCCAACCCTATAATTCACGTGCAAACTCGACATCTCGAAGTCGATTACCACTTCTTTCAAGAAACTTTCGCATGCGGTGATCTTCACATCAAGCATGTTTCTACAATCGAGTAGATCGCTGACATCTTTACAAAACCGTTGCCTCCACAATCATTTTTTCAACGCCATCGTCCTCATCGAAAGGCAGTACCGTATCCAGCTAGGGGCAAGGGAGGATAATTGTCTCCCCTAAAATTTGATGATTTTAAAAGGACCTATATATAATTTATAATTATATAAGGATTTCAATATATTATAAATTTTATATTATATAATTATACTTTTTTTTAGTATTTCCCCCCAATTAAAATTCACACCTAAATCCTCAAATCCATCTTTCGATTGAGGTGGGGTGTCTTTTCCGGTCGTTATCGTCGGTAGGTCATCGGAGTTGCGGCAGAATAAGATATGGTAGAGTCTGTAAAGAGATATTTTGAGACTTTCGATATACATAAGTAGAGAATAAATCATAAGAGCTCCTCTTAAATGAGCCATCCTGACCGTCCGATATGGATGGGTTAATTATGACCGTTCATGAGATAATTATATGAATAGGTATACTTTTGTGAGATGAAAAGGTGGAATTGTACTTTTAGTGCTAAAATTTTGTTTAACGTTCGAAGTGAAAACTGCCACTCTAGTCATCGTCAAAAGCAAACTTTTTCTTTTTTCCCACCATCGTTTTGTCACAACCGATCTCTCCTCCGTGTTTCCTTCTCTCCGGCAATTTTTGGGCGATTTTTTTTGGCGATGTGTTGCGGTCCAAGCACCAAGTGCTGTTGCTATTGTCTCCTCCTTATCCTCGTCTATTCTCATAGGGTTCGTGTTTGGGTTTGGCATCTTTGCGCATGGATTCAAAAAAATCCATGACATGATTCACTTCCAGCAGGATTTCGTTTCTTTCTGTTCTTCTTCGTATGACAAGAGGCCATTTTTTACCCCTACTCCGACTATGTTCTAGTGAGAGAAAATAACCTTTACAAACCACCAGCCATGGTTTACCATTTTCCAATCTTCTCTATTACCATTTTCCGATGAGTTTTTTTAATCAAGGAAATAGTAGATATTGTTCCTGTGTTGGGTTTTATTTTAATGGATTCCTTTTCAAACCACTAGCCATGGTTTACCATTTTCCGATCTTCTTTATTACCATTTTCCGATGAATTTTATTTAATCAAGGAAATAGTAGATACTGTTCCTCTGTGTTGAGTTTTATTTTAATGGATTTCTATATGATTTATAAAAAAAAGATTCGATGTGATATTTTTTTTGAAATTACGAATAAAAAAGGTACGTATATATGATATTTTTTAAAATCAAGGTATCAACAATAACTCATGATTCAAATTTCTTGTGAGAATTCTATTCACCATGACACATAATATGGAAGGAAGGAAACATAGGTTGATAATATTTCAAGAACGACAACCATTTTAGGACATAGGTTGACGACGATATCAATCAATTTCGCAACGACGTTATGAAAAATCTCAGGACATGGGGCAAATGCATTTGACGAACAACGGTGACATATGATTCATGAACGACAGTATCAATCAGTTTCGGAACAATGATATTAAACATTTCAGGACACGAGTCGACAACATTTCAGAAACAACGGGGAATTATGATTCATGAACGACAGTATCAATCAGTTTCAAAATAACGATATTAAACATTTCAGGACATGGATCGACAACATTTCGGGGACAATAGTGACATATATTTCATGAGCGACAGTATCAATCAATTTTGGAACGACGTTATGAAAGATTTCAGTACTTAGATCGAATGTAATTGAGGAACAACGGTGACATATGATTATGGACAACGGTTCCAAATATTTCATAAAGTAGGGAAGTAGGAAATAATGAAGTGTGCTCCGTGAGATGGTGTGGTTGTAGAAAGTAGTAAAGAAAAAAAAAAGTACGCACATAAGATACAATTTTCTGAAAAAGTAGAGTGGATAGAGGTAGGTACATAATATAAGTACTAAGTAGGTAGAGAAAATAAAGAAATACATGGGGATGTGTGCCCCCTAAATATTAAAAAATATTAAAAACATTAAAATAAAAGAATTACTCAGATTGATTCAAGAAAGATCCAACGGCTCAGATAGGGTGGGCGTTTTTGAGCTCACCCTATGCTGAGCTCATTGGATATTTTTTGTACATAAGTAATAAGTTGTTTCGTTTTGTTTCTTTTATCATGTTAATTTTTCGCCATTACAACTCATTGATGCTCAACAACCAATTACATAATTATATTCATGATGTTTGGTTTAATGAAGATTTTGATAATGTCATGGATATTGGTAGTCTAACACAAATTGATAGACTGTAAGATGGATATTGATTATCCCTTGGTTTATTTGCTGATTAAATTAACGTTGATATTGTCAGTTGCAACTATATCAGTTGAACGTAATTTTTTAACAATGCATATCGTCAAAACTCTATCAGAAATCACATTGACGATAGTTTGATGAATGGTTGTTTAGTAACATATATCGAAAAATATATTTTTAAAAATATAGACAATGAAATAATTTTAAAAATATTTAATAATATGTGTCATCATCGTCTTAAGACACTAAAAGTCTAAACTAATGTTTAAAATACATCTCGAAGTCAACATCTCGAAGACACTAAAAGTTCAACTCTATAATTCAGGCGCGAACTCAACGTCTCGAAGTCGATAACCACTTCGTTCAAGAAATGTTCGCATGCGGTGATCTTCACATCAAGCATGTTTTTACAAAGTACAAACGAGTAGATCGCTGACATCTTTACAAAATCGTTGCCTCCATAATCATTTTTCCAACACCAATCAAGTTTAAGTCTTGCTAATCCATCGTCCTCATCGAGAGGCAGTGGCGTATCCAGCTGGGAGGACAATTAGCTCCCCTAAAATTTGACAATTTTAAAAGGACCTATATGTAATTTATAATTATATAAAGGTTTCAATATATTATATAATTGTACATTTTTTTTAATATTTCCCTCAAATTAAAATTCACAACTAAATCCCCAAATCCATCTTCCGATTGAGGGTTGCAGTGACCGGCGGGGCGTCTTTTCCGGTCGTTATCACCGACGGATCCTGAGGGTTGCGGGCTTGCGAGTTACGGCGGAATAAGATCTGGTAGAGTCTGTAAAGAGATATTTTGAGACTTTCGATATACAGAAGTTGTTTCGTCTTGTTTCTTTTTATCATGTTGATTTTTTACCATTACAACTCATTGATGCTCAATAACCAATTACAGAATTACATTCATGATGTTCGATCTAATGAAAATTTTGATAATGTCGTGGGTATTGGTAGCCTAACACATAAATTGATATACTGTAAGATGGATATTGGTCATCCTTTGGTTTATTTATTAATCAAATTAACATTGATATTGACAGTTACAACTGAACGTAATTTTTCAGCAATGCATATCGTCAAAACTCGTTTCAGAAATCACATTGGTGATAGTTTAATGAATAATTATTTAGTAATATATATCGAAAAAAATATTTTTATAATATAGACAACGAAATAATTTTAAAAATATTTAATAATATTAAGTCTAAAATAATGTTGTATTTATTATTAATTTTTATGAATAGTCATGTCAAAATTTCATACGTCGAATTTTACCCCTTAACGAGAATTTATGGATACATCACTGTCGAGAGGATGGTGTTACATTTACAGGTGAGTTTTATTTTACCCAACAACTAGAATCTATAGGATCCATAGCTTCTAATCTACACAGTTAGTAGGATCGACATGGAGATCTCATGTGTTCAAATCAAAACAGTTGAGTTCAGTTTAAACAGCTTTAACACATTAAGTAGATAGATAGATAGAGATACACAGTAGACTATACTGACTGGTTATTTCATGACCACCCACCAATTAATTAACATCCACTACGTACGTACAGAGCTATTTTAGCTCTTGGGCTTGGCCCTCAGGCGACAGCTTCGGAGATGCTTTGAAGGGAAGGCCGCCATTGCCGGGCCTTTGCTGCTGACTGTGCCGCCTTTTGACGGTGTCTCTCTAATCTCGCTGCTTCATCCTGGACATCATCATATTATAATCTATTTATTCATCATTACCATTTAACCTACCTCACTCCCATGCTTTATTTAATTATTACCATCACCATGCCTACTGTCTACTGCTGACTGCTAAAGTAAAAGAGGGAAAGCAGTAAAGTGAAAGAGGGAAAGCAGTAAAGTGAAAGAGGGAAATCAGAATGGATGATGTTCTAAGTTCTATGCTATGATTGTAGATTTACTACTACTACTACTAATCTGGATTCACTTTTATCAAATCGAATATTATTGCATGTACCTGAGAAGAAGAAGACGCTAATTGCTGCACGGAACTGTTGATGACACCGCCGGAGACATCCACTTCTAACTCTTCTTCTCTCTCGCCTGTGGGTTTCTTCTTCATTTGCTGGTTTCTTAACCTCGCCTGTTTCCTCATCTTCAAAGCTTTGACAACCTCTGAAAACAAAAAAGGAAATTAAAAAGTCAACACCTTTTTTTTCTTCTTCTTCTTTTCCGGCCGCCGCAATATAGTCTGGCTGGATCGATCAGTAGTACACTAGTACGTGTCTCACCCTCGGAGGTGACAAGACGATACACACGGCCTTGGACAAGAGTTTCCTTTGGACGTAGTAGTCTGAGCTTTGTGAGTCTGAAGGTCGTTGGTGTGACGACGTCAGACGAAGAAGAGCTTGTTGTCGGAAGTGATAGTATGGTCGCTAGTGCGACGTGGTGACCTGGGTTAATACGCATGACTTCAATCGCCACTGTTGGCCAGTAAAGCCTTTCCATCTTACCATCTGGATGCTGAAGCATCGCCGCCTCAGCCTCCGCCGTCTGGCAGTTCCCCATTTTTACAATACGAAGAAGCTAGGAAGGTGGAGGACCTATTGTCGGAAGAAAGAGACCGAAGAGTGAGAGAGAGAGAATTTAAGTACAAAACACTTCAAGTGGATCGATCGAAACTAGAAGCTGCCCCTTTTTGCCTTTACCATTAGGGAAAATTACTAATTAACCCACAAATTTTACTAATTACGTATTATTAATTACTAATTATGAGATTCGAAATCTGAATCCTTAATAATCTCAGTAGTAAGAATCCAAGATTTCTTTTTACAAAAATATTCACATTTAAATTAGAGTTGACAATCCCAGACATGATTAGTAAAAAAAACCACGACGATTTTAAAACGTTTATAATAGTGTCGGGTTAGTGTTTAAAGTTTTGACACGATTAATAATAGTGTCGGTTTAATGTTTGTTTTTAAAAATATGAAACGATTACACGAAACATAAGTTGATACGACACGATAACACGAAAATATAATATTATTTTATCGTTTATACAATAAAGATAAAATAATATTTTTATGTATAAAATATTATATATGTACTCATAAAATAATAAGGGTAAAATAATAATTATGTAATAAAATAAAATAATAAAATGTACATTTAGATAATTATTATCATTAAAATAATAGTGTTGTATTCATGTATGTCAGTCGTGGATTCAGTCGTGTCGTGTTCGTGTCGATGAAAAAATTAGTCGAGTCGTGTTACACGAATTGTCATGTTTAATTTGAAGGTTTGACTTGGGTTTTACCGCAGATTTTTGGTTATGCTTCTGTGAGAGATTTCTGAGGGTCTGGTATAAAACGAACGGAACTTTAATTTCTGTTGATAAAAAGAACATATGGTAGTATCATGAACTAAGAAATCAAAGTATTAAGAGATGAAGGTAGCAAACAATATTTTGTCAAAGAAGTCAATTATTAATTTAACATGGATTCCCAATAAATAGGATGGTTTACAAGATATAAATCATTTTCAACAAACTCAACACTTTCTATCAGTCAAAAACAACTCTATATATTAATTGGACAAAGAATCAAAGATAGATAAATTCTAATTTCTAAGTGGAAAATATTAAAATAAGAAAATAAAATATATTCATTGTCACTGTTTTCTTTTCAACTCAACATAAAAAAAAAAAATATATGAAATGAAAATAATGTAAATAAACTTTAGAATTGAAAGACAAATATTCATCTACTAAAATTTGAAAGGAATAACATGTTCACTCCGTTATTTTTATATTTTAAAATTAATAAATTATCAACTGTTTCAATCACAAAAGAAAAATTATACATGATAAAATAAAAAAAGATCAAGAGAAAAAACTCCTGTTTTGTATCTTCCTATTTTATATATCACTCGTCAATATTCCTTTTGCATGAAAAAACTATATATTATAATGTGAGGACCGGAGTGAGGGGCCGCCAGTGTCACTAGTCACTACATTCCACCAATCCGCAACTAGGGCGCAACTAGGGCGCAAGAGCACAAGACCAGGTAGCATCCCATGTGAGTTTGTTGGGACAATGAACTCACAACTACAAACATTATTGTGATAATTATCATAATGGTAATCAATTTATCATGGCAATCACTCAATATTTTCTATGAGAATCCGAGAAACCTTCAAAAATAATCACAAAACCTGCACTTTCAAATTCAGACGGCATCCACTGGAGGGAGACAAGAAGGAGAACCTAGCTATTGTTTGTCTTGGCGACAATCCCATTGATTCAATTTTCAACAAACTGCAATTTTCTTGTTTTTTGTTATTTCTAAATTCAAACTTTGCTTTAAATCATTTTTAGACTATTTTAAGTTTTAAATGTTTAATATTTTTTTTTTTTATATTGCAAGAGGATTTGAACGAGAAATGGACATGGGTCGAGTTTCTCTTGGATTTTCCCATACTCGAGTTTCGAAATTGGGTTTAGGTCAAAACTCGAAAAATCCAAAATTATGATAAAAATCAAATAATTTTTAAATAAGATAAAACATCAAATAATTTTAAAAAAAATCGATTAGAAAAACATGTGAAGATCTAGGATTAGAAAATCGATTAAAAAAGAATAAAAATGTGAAGATCTGTTTTACTGTTTGTGAAGATGAATGACTGGATGTAAAGATGGAGAAGGACGGCGACGGATGAAAGAAAAGAGAAGGAAATGAAATTAGGATTTAGGGTTTAGAAGAGAGGAAATTTTTTATAAAAAAAATTATATTAATTATTTATATTTTAAATGTTTTTTTAATAAAAAAATCGGATTTCAGATAAGTCAAGTTTGGATCTTACCCGAACCTAATCTGAAAAAATCGGGTAAAAAACACTCAGATTCGGATCCTTCGTATCGGGTTTCACGACCGAAAATAACGATTTGAACCCAAACCCAACATGTACGGATTCAGGTTTAACCCGATCCATGACATCACTCAATAACATTTAACAATTATCCAAGCACAAATGAGAGTGATGGATGTGTTATTTACTCCAGATACACTTTGGCATCATGATTGATTGATAAGCAAGACATAAACAAATTAAAATATTATAAACTGTCATTAAGTTTGTTTTTTTGGAGAGAAAGGATCTTCTGGCCTAATCTTCAAGTTCTATCCTTCTGTAAATAGCTTGGAAGGTTTGGCCCTCATTCCTTGCAACCTTCTGGCCTTCTTCGGTCGCACCACTCAATAGTTTAACAACTGGGTCAGCTTCTAGCTCATGCTCCGGGACAGCTTGGAAAAGAGGGTGTTCTTCAAGACACGAACGCATCCAATCTCCAAGCTCTTCTACATCGGTAATAGTATAAATTATACCTCCAGTTTGTAATGTGTAAGCGTATTCGTCAAGGAGGTGGGGGCTGATAACTCTCCGTCTATGGTTCTTTTCTTTGAAATGTGGGTCTGGGAATAGAAAGAACATCTTTGTAAGCTGCTTCTTTGTAAAGTAATTGGGTAAGTACTTCATTGAATTGGTGCGGACTACTGAGATGTTCTCATATTGACCTGGAATTGACATCCTTAATGCCAAGATCCGCTCCTTCACATACTCCGACACCTAAATCCATCAAACAAAAATGCAATATCTTCAATGACAGGTATTTTGTTAATTATAAGAGTAACCAACAAGAGATCAGTTTTATTTAATTCTAACCTTATCTCTTAGCTCCATTCCGATCATAAGAGTATCTGGAAACAACTGTGAGAGGCTAACAAGTAATCCACCAAAACCACAGCCAATATCAGCAAATTGGATTTTCGAGGCTGTTCCATCATTGCTATTAACGTTAGAATTCCAACCGTCAGGATAAAAATAGGGATAGTGGTGGGAATAGTCCACTTCAGAAGGAGAAATTGGAATTGGAAAATGGGAATCGCTCAATGGATTGCTGTGAGCTCTAGCTCTGTAGAATCTCTTCCTTGGATGATGAGATGAATTCTTATTCATTTCCATCTGTTTACCGTTCCTCGTCATTTGAACTGTGAAATATGGATTTAGGAAGGAAAAACTAAAATATGATCGATCTTTACTAAACCTGCATTGGAGTTGATAAAATAATGATTCAAAAAATAGCAACTTGGCATGTTCAAAATAAATATCAACAACATATATTTTGCATTGACAGGTAAAATATTTCGGCTTAGACTGTCTTAAATCCAAACAAAAATGCATCAATGATTCAATGTGACAAAAACAATAACGAAATACATTATTTCCAAGAGTTTAAAAAACCCTAAATCCCCATTCAATGACAAACAGTTCGATGCACCATTGTCGGATCCACATGGGAACAGATGGAAGCCCAAACCCCATGTGGATTTCTTGTTTTCCTATTTTTAGGAGGAGGAACAAGTCGAAAACATAAAAACAGAAAGATAAAAGAAGAATAAACCAAGATCGAATATTTCTGAAATTGAACGACGATAGATGAGGAAGACTAGATGTCTAGATGAGAAGTGATACCGGCAATGAAGATGACGTCTGGAATTCAAGGTGAGATCAGCGATTGGGCGAGATCGACGATTAGGAACACGGCGGCATAAGCGAACAGTTAAAAAATTATATATTCTAGGGCTGTCGACAAAATTGAGATCGACAATTAAATTTTTTTTATTTTACATTTTAATCTTTGTTTTCCAAAATTAAAAATATATCATTTTTGCTAAAATTATAATGTAGTCCTTTATTACATTTGTTATTATCGATACGTACATATTTAATTTTTCTTTTAAATTGTTACTTGTGATTAAAAATTAAAATAAGTATCAATGACAGAGACAAATATTTTTTTTTTTTTAATAACGAAAGGAACCTCTTTACAGATATAGTGTCAACCTTCGGTTGATATACCAGAGTTACATAATATATCATCGGGTAAATTTAAATGAAAATGTACAAAGTAAAATTCGAACCCCGAACCTCGGAAACCTTAATAGTTCCTGAGACCAATGAACCAACCTTACTTTGTTGATAGAATAGAGCATTTTCTTCCAACGCTCGAGGAATGGGTTAAGATGAGCAATTAGATAGTCGCAAGCTCGATGTCTGATTGGCAACTCCTAGCTAGGTGCTTGATCGGCAAAGTTCGACGCTGGAATCCATTGATTGCGGCAAGGTCCTGGTCATCATTAACAGAGGCTAAGAAAATGATAACTTTTTGATAAACTTACATCCAATCCGGAGAATCTGGAGAATTCCTCAAGGATTAACTTGATCGCTATGAACGACATCCTTGTAACGCAACAGGAGAAAGTTACATCATCTGTGATCACCTAAGTCGACAACCCTTTGAGTAAACACTACAAAAAGAAGGACATTGTATGACAGACTTATAATGTCGAGAAGGTTTTCATAGAAGCACAACCCATGATCAGCTCCCTGAAGGTCCTATTGAAACCTAGAAATTCCATGGTAGTTTTACTTTTTAGTTTCCACATTCATTAATTCAATAGTGAATACATATGATTAAGTCTGAGCTAAGAATAGTAATAAATCTAATACATACATACATTACAGAGATTATTGAAAAAGAGCAAGTTCACTCTCTTGGGAGTTGGAAGTTGGGAGTTTGGAGCAACAACAATGGCATAAAGAGTAAACAAGGGTAGATAACTCAGATCAGACAGAGGGGAAGAATTTATTCAGACTAAAAGGTAAGGAATAGAATTCTTCACTCCTAGTGTCGGTTCTATACGACCGGAACTTCTCCCACCAGTGCCAACCTCTATCTTTTTTTACCGACCCACCATGTCTCTCCAAAGTGTTGTCCAAGAAGAATGCCACCGTGCCGGCAATGAACACTTTGCTGGAGAATATAACATTGACGATGTCGTTGAACTGGAAGAAAAAGAAGAAAGAAAAATGAGATTTTATGAGGAGGATGTAAAATATGCGATACTGAAATTAATTACCCATCGGCCGGATGTGTGAACCGGTCCGTAACCAGCAACGGCCGTGTACTCGTTGAAGTACTGCGGAACAGAGAAGCCCATGAATATGGAAAATCCCAATATAAATTTTGTCCGGAAACTGTTCAGATTGCAGAACTGGACGAATCCTAGTCCCACCACACCTGGAACACACAAATTATAATCATATGACACAAAACAAAATGATTTTAGTCAAACAATGCCACATACCAACATAGGCGAAGAAAACACAGTACAGAGCTGCAAATATTGGTGCAGGAATTGAAGCAAAGATCGCGCCAAATTTTCCTGCAATCGCACAATTAAGCATCGATCGGATGGTCCTAACGAAAGCGAGAGCAAAGATGTGTGTAAGCGTAACTTTATTCATTTAAACTTACCAAGGATCGAAAAGAAAATCATAAACCCGGCTGATATTTGAATGACTCTGCGACTTCCAACACGTGTTAATGCCAATAGACCGGCATTTTCACTGCAAAAAAACAATCCTCAGTGACCTGAAAGAATCAGAGGTTGCGAGAAGTTCTTCTTACATAGATACTGACGATCCATTTGCTGTCCCGAAAAGCCCATCCAACAAAATGGCAACTCCCTGCAATGATTGTTAGAAATCAAACTTTTGGAAATGTGTGATGAAGAGTTTGAATTTAGAATTTACGCACCTGCCACCCGATACCACGGCTTAGAATAGAAGGTGGGACAGGAGTTGCACTTGCGTATCTTGACACTGCGATGAAACCACCTGTCGCCTGTATTGAATTTGGTTAATGAAAAAATCATGTTTTTATAGATACAAAATACAACTTAAAACGATAAAAAAGCGTAAACAGACCTCCACAATTGCAACAAATGATGCGGCCATCATGGCGAAAGATTCACCGGCATCAAAGGTTGGAGTTCCCCATTGAAATGGATATGGAACCCTAATCCAAGGCGAACCACCGATAAGTCCAGAACGATCAGTGCGGCAATGCAATTGGGTTTTAGGCGGAGTATTCTTGTACGCTCCACCAATAGTGAGCAAGTAGGCATAAAGCCAAACAATTGCTATTGAAAAAATGACTGCAAATTTGTCGGACATGTGTTTCCCACTGTGTACCAGATGAGGTATGTACTGAAAAAAAAAATCTCCCAGTTTACTTAATTTTCAGAGAAAATGAAGCAATGAAAAGAAGAAGCGATTTTGGTTTTGTACCTGTGAGAAAAATATTATTAGGATGAGTTGAGGAAGACCGATCTCGATACATTTAGCAACCTGCTTGTTCGTCGCATGATCAGTCGGTTAAAAATGGCGGGAAAGATGATCATGGGAAAAATTGAAAACCAAAACCCAAGCTTTAATTGCTTACACCAGGAAAGCCAAACTCATAGAGTCCAAACCCGACTAGACTGACAAGAGGAACCACAGAGAGTGGACTCAAGAATCTAGTAACGTTGCGCCACAAACCACTAAATCCAATGATTATGGGAAGAATGCAACCAACGATCAGAGCGCCTTGAGTTCCACGCATTATTCGCAGGAATTTCTGAAAAGATGGAGAACAAAGATCATGAGAATTGGCCATAGGGTGTTAATTATGATCTTCAATTCAACACTAGTGAATTAGAGACCTCATGAGGATCTACGATATTACTGTATCGTCCGGCCAATATGATTGAAATCGTAGGGACGACAAAGGTATACGACCCACCGATGACTGCAGGTAGTCGAGTCCCGAATAAAGTTTGAAGCAAAGTGTTGATTCCGGCGACAAAAAGTAGGGTTTGGATTACCCTTGCTTTATCATCCTGGTAATTGAGAAAAATAAAAAGAATGCAATTGTTTATTTAATGATTCATCAGAGAATAGTTATGAGCTTACATTTCCTCCACCCATCTGAGGAACCAGAGCTGTAGGAATGATAGTGGTTGTACCCAGCATAACCAGAAAATGCTGAAAACCCAGCAGAAACGCCTCAGCTGTGCACAGATGACAGAACAAATGGTGAGATTAGGGAGAATAACAGAGATCTAAAAAAAAACAAAACAGGAACCTCAAGAACACCAGCCGATGATGATAAAAGCTAACCAAATCTGTGAAAGGAAATGAGAGAAAAGAAATCACTCACGCCAAGGAGGTGGACTGGTCATGCAGTACGAAACATTGGGGAGTTGATCTTTAACCGGATGTGGATGTAAGTCATCCACCTTTGGCGCCGGCGCAGCTCCTCCTCCGGTCATTCTCCTCTTTTCTAAACTCTAAACCACCGACTGAACGGGATCTTCTTCTTCTTCTTGAGATTACAGAAACCACCAAGAAAATGAATGACCCAAAATGCCAAAAGCAAAAGTCTATGTTGCCTACGTCTCTGTCCACCAACCCTAGAAAACGATGTGATGAGGAAGAAACCCCAACCGAGAAACGAAGGACACTGCTGCTCAGTGGTGACTCGACTAAAGAAGAAATAGATAAATCTCCACCCTTTTTCTTTCTTTTTTTTTAAATTTTTTTTTTAACTTTTTCTCGACGGTAAGGAAGAAAAAAACACCAGTCTTCCACCGTCAGGAGCCAGCCAACTCTTTCTTCCGTCTCTCTTTAGAGATCAAAATCTCTGCTTCCTCCCATGTTCTGCTTCGCTTTTCAATTTTGTCCAGAGAGAAAAAAGAAAGTTGAGCTTTTTCCTCAAGAAATGAACAAGAAAATACACACCGACATCAGTAGTTCAGTTGAACAAACACGTGTATTGGTTGGAATGATGGTTTCGTGATTTTGTTTTCGTGATTATCTGTTTGCACCAGAACATGACATGAACACATGATTGATAAATCATAAACGGAACCAGATTCTTCCCTCAATTTTCACCATTACCTGTCAATTTTACGATTAATATCTCACCATATATCTTATTTTTTATATATATTAAGAACAAATTTAAGTGATCACCAGAATCTGTATGAGATTCAGACGAGATAAAATGAAAAAAATGATGATTATTTTTTAGAATATTTGAAAAAAAATGATGCTCAATCACAACAGTCACAAATCACATCACATGGGAACTCCAACTTTTATTTATTCTCAGTGAACAAAAGGCTTCAAATAATGTCATTTATTTTGTCAGATGAAACTAAATTAAAGATTGAAGTAAAATGTCGCTATTCATACTCATCGGCGATTCATTTCGGCCTTGAAATGTGCCGTCAATAAAGCTTGCTTGCTTGCTTGCTTGCATCATTGGGATTTGGGACTGTCGACAAAAAGATGCATAATCAAAATTCACAATATAATAAGATATAATATGATATCTTAAATCTTAATTAATTCACCATCTAATCTAAGGCAAGCTTCCAAAACTCTACATCACCTAAAAATCCGTGTTGGTGCGTCAAAATGCATCGTGTGCATTTTGTCTTTTAATTTTTAATCCAGGATTTTTTAACGCATTGAAATTCGACGCACTGAAAACCTGTCCCTTGAAAATAAACATTAAATTTTATTAAAATTGTTTGCTTTTTTAAATTATACATTTAATTATTTCTTAGTTCGTTAAAAAAATCATTAGATATATTATTAAATAATCTTCAGCCTTGACTCCTTGAGATAAGATTAATAATTAAAAAATAAGATAAATAATGAATGAATGAATTTTTATTGAGTAATATATTTTGTACGAAATTAACCCTCTAAATATTAAATAAATTGATTATATAATCAATTTTATATCAATTAAGGATAGAAAGAAAAGATAAAAAAATCATAAATGATATTTAAAATTAAAAACTAGTTTCGTACCACATTTAATACTTTATAATTAAAAATAATTCTAGATATTGAATAAATTGATTATATAATAAATTTTATATCGATTTATAAGAATAGATTATTGATAAATCTATTTTAATAAATAATATTTAAAATTAAAAGCTAATTTCGTACAAAATTTATTACTCTATAATTAAAAAAGTTAAAACGAACTCGATTTGGATGTTGGGTGGGTTTAATAATTTTTTTATATAAATTTTGCATAAAAATTCTTTTGTTTAAATAATTTGAAATTTTAGATCGTGGTGTATCTCAATGGTGCATTATTGTCCGCTCGCAGTTAGGGTTAGGGGATCTCTTGAGTCTCTCATCCTTGAAGTCGATTTCCGCTGTCATGATGCATTCCTTGAGGATCGACTCCTCCGAACGGAATTTGCCTACCTTCTACCTCTAATTTCTTTCCCTACATAAATGTCAAACAATTACACTCAACAACGTCCAATGGAGCCCCAACACTTTGAGTTGGTCGTTAGGAGGTGTTGTTGATACTTGCCGACATCGCATGTCCGCATTCAAATCGTCAAAGTACTGATCGGTGCCCGTTAACTAATCCCCCACCGCATTTATGCCCTCTTATAGGATCCATGTCTAAAATATGAACCTAAAGAAGTTATGGCGTGATTCTGACTCCTCACCGCAGAGAAGGCATTGTTTCATGACGTTTGCTCATCTACCAATGAGTCTATATTCTTTGCCAATAGCTTCCTCCTTCTCATTCTCCATAGTATTGGATATATATTATTAGGACGCACTTCAGGTGCGCCGTACAGTGTCAATGTTATATGTATCAAGTTAATCATGTGAAACAGATATTTTTGTTTCACTTAATTAAACCCAAAATAAAAGATTCCACAACAGAGACCTATCGGAGATAGATGTCTCCGATCTATTGATCGGAATTCGATCAGAGATCAGAGGAGACTTTGAGCGTAAATTAAAAGATTTGAATGACCTGGAATGTTTCAGGATGTCCCTGATCAGTATATCAGAATACGATCTAAGGATCGGTGAGACGGTAGCTTTGGCTATGAAGCCGAGATGATCGATCTGTATACTGATTGAGTAGACTGGAAGATTTCCAGAACTTTTCAAGAACTGGGTTGAAGATGAATAGAGTAGCAGAATATCAACAGATTTTCTTGTTGATTGAACTTCTCCACAGAGTTGTAATGGAAACTGGTTTATTTTATTTCATACCAAATATGAGTACATAAAAGGCCCTTTATAGGGATATAATGAAAAAACGAAAAATAAAATTTAAGGTTCAAAACATAAAAATGACATTAAAACATAAAAATAAAACTTAATAACTAATTTCTTAAAGAGGGATGAAATCCCTAAATCTGGCTGGTGGGTGGCGCTGACGGCCGGACGATTTCCTACTTGTTGGTACTCCTGCTCTGCTTCCTTCTCCTACTGAATTTTCAATTATCTTCTGATCTATTAATGTTTTCTTCATTGCAGCTTCTATCATTTTTTGATTAAATTGGATTGCTTCATCATGTCCATCAGGTCGATTTGAGTCGTACATGTGTTAGTGTGTTGTGCATTATATTATTTTACGACGTACATGTGTCAGTGTCTTATGTATTATAATATTTTAGTCATTGGATTAAATATTACTAGTTTCGATTTGATGACGCACGACGGTGCATTGAAGGTTTGACGCACTTGAATACTATATATTATTATTAGGTAAAAAGGGGGTTATCATGAAAATCCTAATTAATCTTGACGGTTACATTTCACCTGCTAGTAAATTAATAAATCTGAAGTGATCAACTAGAAAAAGTAACCAATTAACACTCATAGTTAGAATTTATTATTATAAAGTTTTTGTATCATTACAACTCATTTATTCAATTCCTGTCTTCCTGTCAATATTATAGTTTTTTGTTATTAGTAGTTGATTAACGTTGTTGTTTTTAATTTGTAATTGCTAAACATCCTTTGTAAGCATTCAATACCCTTTGTTGATACTCTTTGTGTTTCTGCTAATATATGTATTCTATTTTGACTATTAGAATGACTTCATCAATATTGTTGCCTCTCTTCCAAGCTCTGACTATGACGATATGGTCGTCAAAGTATCACATTTGATTTTCTTGACTCTTTCAAAGTCTTCAAAGCCACTTAGTCTCAATAAGAAAGATTGCTGACCAACTTTAGCTAATCAAAAGGAAGCTCAAGGTTTTCAGGTGTGGCAGTCACAGGCCCTTGTTCGGGGGGATTTGTATTGCTGACACATGACTATCCATCTTGAATACCTACACTCAAAGAACAAATGATTATGATTTTCTGGAAATTCTCCACACAAAAGGCACATCCCCAAAAGATTTGTTGTTCCTCTCTTGATGAGTCGATCATGAGATTGCAAAATGACATCTTTGATATATCTCTAATTCATCAAATACTCCAAATCCTGTTTCCGTTCCACAATCTATAAATTTGAGTCGTTTGAAAATTCTATACACCTAAACCACCCTCCTTCCTTGTAATGATCATAAAATCCCGTATGATCTCTTTCTGTCGTCCCCAAATAAATTGATAAGTGATTAATTGTATCGTGAGTCGTGACCTTGGAAATGATACTCGATTGCATTAAGTATCCAAAATTTCCGTGGAAAATTCATTGCACCAATTGGATTCTACCCATGTAAGACAAGCATTTGTTATTTCATTTTGTTAGAATTCCTTGGAGATAGGTGATCAAAGCGTCACAATCCTTGTGCAAAAGCGATCTACTTATCAAGGGGATACCAAGATACTTACTTGGTAAAGTGGTTATATGAAAACCCAGAATTTCCACAGTTATGTTTTGTCATTCACCCAGGTAGAAAAAATTCACTTTGCTCTTTCCTTTTTTGATTTTGAGCCCTGAAAAATTGGTGAAATCCTCGAGGATGCCTAGTATTATACGAAATGATTTGGTGAAAGCATGACAGAAGAAAACAATGTCATCGACAAAAGCTAACTGACTCTCGATTTAGACACCACCCATAATATATAGCTCCAGCCTCCTATCAATCACAACCGGTTTTATCAACTTTGAGGGGTATTCAACCGGTGATATAAAAAGGAGAGAGGAGAGCGGGTCTCCTTGTCTCACGCTCCTTTTTAGGATGATTATTTTTGTCAGGGATCCTTCAACCAAGACGGACATTGATGCTGATGTTACACATGCCTGAAGAATGTGTGAGACCGGGGTGGAGTGTGAGACCGGAGTCGCCGTTAGGGTTTGGACAGGAGGAGCCGCTAAGAAGAAACAAAGAGTCGTTTTTGGAGAGAACCCAAGGGGTTTGATTTTGTATTATGAAAAAGTATTGAATAAAATATTACAACTTGCTATTTATACTAAACCCTAACTATCTATTGGGCCAACATCTGAGTTGGGCCTTACTTAACTTGATTTAAATTAAACCTGATAATAAACCTTGACTATCTTAATATTTCAATACCCCCCTTCAAGCTGGAGAGTGTATATCATATAATCCCAGCTTGGGTAGTAGATTGCGTAGTGCTTCAAGGCTTGTTGGTTTTGTTAAGATGTCTGCTATTTGTGATGTTGTTGAGACATGTTGTAGTTTGAATAATTCAGCTTGAAGATGATCACGAATTAGGTGACAGTCAATCTCTATGTGTTTCGTATGTTCATGAAAGACTGGGTTTGTTGCAATGTGGATTGCAGCCATATTGTCACAATGTAACATTGTTTCTCCTGATGGTTTTTG